>JAQFZF010002003.1:0-13057 GCA_034695365.1 Enchytraeus norvegicus
CCCCCCCAGTTTTCCTTTTTCCAGTTGGTCATAGTTCCAGTTGGTCATAGTTCCAGTTGAAGTTGATTGATAAATAGCCTACATATTGATATATTGCATGATGTGTGTATGTTAAATTGTTGACGCATGGCAGAACTGTTGACGCATGTATGATGTATGTATTTCTGCTTATGTATGTTAATAGGATCACAGTTTGGCTTGGTAGTCAGGTGAAGTTATATTGAAGCTTCGCTGTATGTAGACCTGATTGTTATCTGTGTCTGAAGCATTAGGCACTGGCTCGTAGGTTTGTGCTCGAGCCACTGCGGATATTTCTCATTTAATCCTCCTGTTGTGGTCAGAATGCAACAGACTTATGGGAGGAGTCTGGGATCTGCAAGTCAGGCATCGGCTGAACATGCAAGGACCGCAGCACTTCTGGATAAGTTTTCTTTATCAAAAGCATCTGCTGTTTCTCAGTTACAATTAGTAAAATCCCCACTCTCTGTACCCAAGCAGTTGTCAGAAGTCATTGAGACTCAACCTGTAAAATCAGTTGCAGTCATTAGAATACCTGGTTCAGCAGCTGCTCAGTCAACAACTAGTGTGCTTCCAAGAACACCTGCCTCAAACACTGCTAGAAAGTCTGCTAAAGCAGCTGCAGCTGCAGGTTCTGTACATACAACTGCAGCAGCAGCTGCCAGTGCAGTGCAAACATTTATGAGAATGTCTGTTTCATCAGCATTGTCAAAATCTAGTGGACCTGTGAATGTTGAAAAGACGCAGGCTTCTACAACAGTTAGTGCACCAGTTTTTGATGGAGCAGTAGCTAATTTACATCCAGAAATAACAGCTGCTGCAAGAGCAGCTAGATCTGCTGCAGCCTCAGCTAGACTCCATGTGTCAGCAATGCTACCAGTCGTGAATCTGGTGCGTGTAAATGTGCCTACGTTAAAAGAAGATAAAATAATAGATTCGATGGCTGCAAAGGCTGATGCAGGATCGCCCTTAGCAGTGCGACATCTGAAGAAATCCACATTATCTGTGTCGTCAGCAAGAGTGCCTCCACCAATATTATCTGTATCATCTAAATCATATCTGAGACTTGCAACACCCACAGCATCTGCTGCAGCTGTAAAACCTGTGACACCCACACCATCTGCTGCAGCTGTAAAACCTGCGGCACCCACACCATCTGCTGCAGCTGTAAGACCTGTGAAACCCACACAATCTGCTACAGCTGTAAAACCTGTGACACCAAATCTAACTTCTATGCCTGCTAAAGGTACAGCACCAGTTACGACATCAGTAAGTAATATGGCAGCACCATTTTCAGATTCTGCTAAAACTCCAACTGTTTTAGGAGCCAAAATGATTTCAGTGGCAGGATCCCCAACTGTACTTTATACAAAGATGCAGAGTACCGGACTCAACATGGCAAAACCAGCAACACCAGCAGTAGTGACAACTTCAACTCTTGCTAGTTTTACAGTGCCTGCCTTACCTTCTTCTGCTTCTTCTGCCATACCACAGTCAGAAAATGTTGTAGTTTTGAGAAGAATGACATCTTCCCAGAGGAGAGCTTACAATAGAACTTTAAATAGAAATGTAAATAGCACCTTTGCATATTTTGAGGTAGATAAAGGAAGCCATGCTTCAAACATCCCATTCACTCCTCATATGACTCTCAGCCCATGTAGTCTTGTTACAAGTACCACTGGTACTCTAAGTAGTAAGTCTAGTGATGCTTTATGCAGCTTGCTAAAAATCTCATCACATAGTGCTGTAAGTAGTGCATCAGTCAATAGTGTATTGTGTATGCCAAGTAGCACTGCAGCTGGTGCTTCACGTAGTGCCACATGCACTTCTAATAGTTCATTGTCTAGTACTGTAGCTGCTACTTATTTGAAGAGAACTTCAATTAGCACTCAGATAGCCGGAGGAAATGCAGTAAAATCAGAGCCATCAAATAGTTTGAGATCTAGTGAGGAGCTGGGGTTATGTGTGCAGAATGAAAGCGGACTAATCCAGTACATGCAGGATTGTACTGGTCTATTTCAGTATGCTGATGCAGACACTGGACTTGTTCATTATGTGCAAAATGGCAGTGGATTGGCTTCATATATCCAATTTGATAATGCAGCTGTCCAAGGTGAGAATGAAGTAGTTCAATATGTTGAAGGTGGGGATGAAATAGTTCAATATGTACAAGGTGAAAGTGACATAGTTCAATATATACAGGATGAAGTGATAGTCCAGTATATAGGTGACATTGATGTAAAGGAAGAGGTAGTTCAATCTGTTCACGATGATAATGGATCAGTTCAGTACGTATTAGACGATGGTGGGCTAACTCACTATGTGCCAGAAGATAACGGGTCAGTTCAGTGTATGCAGGAAGGTAATGTAGTGGTTCAGTACATACACAGCTATAGCGATGTGGGTCAACACATGCAGCAGGATCTTGCTAGGGTAGCCATTGATGAGGATATGATAGAGATGGGAACCACTGATAACGATAGTGATAATGGGGACGAGGAGAGCAGCAGTGATGCAGCGGCCAACGTAAAGGACGATGAGAAAAATGTAGGCATTTGTAGTAGAGATTCTAATTCAACGGTTTCAGTGGAAGAGATAGCAGCCTACCAGGACTTAGCAGTATCAGATTTGAGTACAAAGCAGCAGCAGTTCACATCAGAGCATAAGCATCGCCAGAAACAGAATAAGCCTAAATTATGTGAAGGAAATCAGGAGTCGAAGAAAGTTAATGAGGATTGGAAAAAAGTAAAGCTGAATATTCAGCAAGTTAATGAATCACCGAAGGGAAACAAAGATCATAAACCAAAACAGGCATCTCCGCAGAAAGAATGTGAACAGAAATTTAATGAAAAGAAGAAGCAGCAAGAGAAGGGTCTTGGAGGAAAAAATATTAACAAAGAAGCAAATGTGATTGATAAAAGAAAACCAGGTCCAGACACATGGATACATTTGCGACTACAGGGTAATAACAGAAGTGCGTCTAAGGTCAAAGATCTGAATAATGATGTTGTAACACGATTTGACGTTGATACCAGGGCTACAAAACTATCGAAGAATACTGATAACGTCAACATTTCACAGTTGAGTAATGCTGGCGCGAAAGGATCTGCTTCTGCAGTAACAAAATCAATAATATTAAATGTTTCAAAAAGCGGTAAAAAACTTGTTCAGTTGGTCCATAAGAAACCGGTTCTGTGCCATAAAGCGATCACGAAGCATCTTCAATTCCCTAGTAGTGTTAACAATACTGTTAATTTAATAGATGATGTTAACAATTTAGTTCAACTGGCTGACGTTGCTAGCAAAGCAGCTAGGTTAAATGTGAGTGGGCAGATAAATCCTCAGGCTGTAGAACTTGACAAAGCTCAGCCAGAGAAAATTCTACAGGATCATAATCTTCTATCAAAATTCAATGATGAGGTCGCAACACTAAAAGATATTCCCTCATCGGACTCTGTTCAGTCTGTTGTACCACAAAGTTTACCAAATAATAAAAATACTCCAGAGACTTTGCAGCCGGGAAATTTAACTACTGCATGGGCGGGAAGAGCTACCAGACAAGCAATTAGAATAAATGCCACTAGTCAGAAAAGTCGAGTGTTTCACATGACAAGTAATGAGTCAAAAATGCAATTGCAGGCTAAACAGCTGAACCAGTATTATCAAAGAGAGTCGAGTGGTGCGGGCTCACAGAAAGGAAAGGGGCAGAAAGGAATGCACAAGCTCAATAACAATCACTCAAAGCAGAAAATGAGACAAAAGAAGAGAACACAGATTAAAGAAGAGCAATCGCTACTGCGAAAAGAACAGAAGAAGTTGACTCAGAAGCAGAAGTCACCTAATAAAGTACTGCAGAAGAATCAGAATTGGCAACAGATACTTCGTCGAGAAGTGGTGATACAGTTGGTACGGTGTGATAGTTTATTAAAGTTCTCTGATGATATAAGCTCATCAGATTCCGACAATCAATGTGATTATTTGCTGCAGAGTGATGATGAGAGTTATGATGCAGAGATCCCGAACAGTGTTGCTGAACAGGACTCTAATGTTACTGACAGTCAGTGTATTGTGTCTGACACAGTAGTTGATAGCGTCACTGTTGCATCAGACAGAATTAATGCGGAGTTAGTCCCATCTGGTATGTTAGCGCCGAGTACTGTTGAATCAAAGAAACCTGTTATTGCTGAACCGTCTAAATTAGAATCAGCAGGGTTCATTATTCCAGAATTCGATAATGCTGAAATGATTGGATCCGATATTGCAGGACCGAGTAGTATGGAATTGTTGAGATCCGATATAAAAGTGCAGAGTACTTCCACATCAATTTTGTCCAGTGTTGCAAAATCAAATGGTAATTCTGAAGCTATAAAGTTTGTCATTGCAGAGCCGAGTAGGAGTAATGCAGAATCGGTTGGATCCAGTCTATCTGAGGCGAATAACACTGAATTTTTAAGATCTTCCACCATGATGGGTGTGAGGATGAATAATGCTACAATGGTTGAATTGGATACTGAAGAATCGAGTAACAACGATGAATCGTCAGGATTGAGCGTTGTAGATCAAAATTATACTGATGCTTTGGGAGCTGTTATTGTAAGGCCAAGCAAGGCTGAATCAATGGGATCCTGTTTGGATAGCAATGCTGATGCTAATACTGATGTTACTGACACTGAGTGTCTAGTGTCTAACAGTACATGTAGTAGTGGCAGTAACATCGTGACATCAGGGACGAGTGGCAGTAACATCGTGACGTCAGGGACGAGTGGCAGTAACATCGTGACGTCAGAGACGAGTGGCAGTAACATCGTGACGTCATTGACGAGTGGCAGTAGCATCGTGACGTCAGAGACCAGTGGCAGTAACATAGTGACATCAGAGACGATTGGCTGGAACATTTTGATGGCAGAGACGAGTAGCAGTAACATAGTGACCTCAGAGACAAGTGGCAGTAACATCGTGACGTCAGAGACGAGTGGCAGTAATATAGTGACGTCAGAGATGAGTCATAGTAACATAGTGACGTCAGAGACTAATGCAGCGGTACATATTGAATCCGAGAAGGTGGAGTCTAGTAACATTGCATCACCAGAATCTCTTAATGCAGAGCAGTGCAATGCTGAATCAGTTGAATCAGATATTGAAGAGTGTAATGCTGCTGTAAGAAAAGTATCCACTGCCGCAGAGAAAACTAACGAAAGGTTAATGGAAACTGATGTTTCAGAGCTGAGTAATGACAAATCTGCAGAAAACGGTGTTTCAGAAATGAATGATACTGAAGCTCTAGAGCTGAATACAGCTAAGTCGATTATCGGATTCAGTTCTTTAGAGTCAAGCAACAAAGAATCATTGCATTCCACTGTTAGTGAATCAAGTAACAAAGAATCGTTAACATCAATTGCTGAGTCAAGTAACACAGGAACATCACAATTCACTATCTCTGAGTCAGCTAAAGCAGAATCATTGCGTTCCACTATTGCTGGGCTAAGTAACAAAGAATCATTACTACCATCAATTGCTGAGTCAAATAACAAAGAATCATTACAGTCCTGTAGTACTGAATCAAGTAATGTAGACTCAGTGAAAGATTGTATTGGAGAGCTAATTGATTCAGAATCATTGCGATCCATTAAAGCTGTGTCATGTAATACTGAATCAGTACAAGCCACTATTGCAGAATCACTACAATCCTCTACTGCTAATTCAAGTAATGTTGAATCAGCAAACAGTATTACAGAACCATGTAATTCGGAATCAGTGGGATTCGGTATTGTTGAACCAACTAAAACTTCAGCCTTGGAATCTGGTGTTTCGGTGTTTGATAATGCTGAATTAATGGATCTGAATATTTCTGAGCAGGATAATGCTGACAGAGAGGGATTTGATGCTTCAGACAATGTGTCTGTGGCATTACCAGGTGTTTGCCCTTGTTGCAGGGTGAATAGGAGCAAGAACCAAGAAGTGGAGCCCCAGCAGTCTTACCGGAGTAGATCTAATGGTTTGAAATCACCGGTAACCAACAACAGACAACAAAACAAGCAGGTGCAGAAGACGAATCAAATTGAATCACCAAGGCGAAGCAAAGTTACTGCATCGAGAGGCAGTTCGAGTCAGTCAAGAGCTACAAATTCTGCTGATACTGAAACCGATGTAGCTCAGTTGGCTAAAACTAAAACAGTGAATGTATCAAGAGGTGCCAGAAGATCTCATCAATATGTTGAGATCATTGATGAAGTCGTGAGAAATATTAGTGGTCATGCTAAGAAGACTGTATGTCGATCTAAAAGCAGCAAAAACTCTGTCGACTTTCACAAAACTGTACAAGGAGCTGATAATTCCAGTAATAGCATTCATTTAGATTGTAGTCACAATACTGTTAAAAAGGAAAATATTACACATGAAAAGCAGTCACAGAATGAAGTGAAGCGGCAGAGAGCACCAAAGAAAGTTATAAATCAGGGAAAGATCAATTTGCTTAAGAAAGCAAGACATCGGAAGATAAAGCTTCACAGAATGAAGCAGCAGAAGATTAGGCGTCAGCAGATGATAAAACAGCGGAAGGAGAATTCTGATCAATCATCCGAGTTACTTACTATGTGGTCTGGAGTCACTACCCGGCAATCAACAAAGCTTGATGCTTCTGCTACTGGTAGGAATAGTCGACCATTTGACTTGTCTTCCAATGCTAAGAAGGTTACTGAATGCCACAGTAGTGCTAAGTCATCAGTCATTAAGAAGTCATCCAATTTAACCAGAAGTTTGGACAATACTGTTAGTCATGTTAATCAAGATGGTCGGATAGCTGATAGTTTTAATAATGATGCTGTTCTGTTAGCCAATTGTATTAATGATGCCATTCATTTAACTGCTCACATCAGTAACAGTGTTTCTGATGTTGATAGTGCTAATGAAGCTGATTATCAGTCTGGGAGTGCTACTAATTTAATAAATACTTCTCACAAAGATGGAAAAACCCCAACATCAAAGCACAGGGAACTTCAGCATCGGAATGAGTCGTCACCATTGAGTCGGTCACTGGCAAAACAGAATATTCCAGAGAAGAATGTACTATTTGACATTGAAGGAGTTGAAAATGATATGACGGCGATACAGAAAGATATCGTAGCAACTGTTTTGAAACGTGGATCCTTATTTGAATCCTTCTCACATCAAAACATTCTGCTGCAAAATAACGATGGTAACTCTTCAACGTTGCCATGTAATAAAGATGCTCCTTTTGTGTCAGAAGTTAGTACCAGGCGGCCAATATCTTCAAATAGCATTAATGGTGAACACAAGTTACTTCATTTAAGTAGCATTAATGAGGCAGACAGTTTAACTAAGAATGTTGGCAAGGCAGGTAATGTTAACCCAAGTATTCTGATTTCTGATGATGTTGAAAATACAGTAGAAGCTATTGATAGCAACCAAAGAGTGGCTGAGGCAACTGAAAGCGCAAGCGTCGCTGCTAAAGTTATCGATAAGGTTCAGTTGGCAGACAATGTTAACAGAGCGATTCTGTCACTTTTTAACATTACTAAAGCTGTTAAAGCAATTGGGGGTGACCACAGAAGCAATCAGAATTCATTGATTACTGGTAACTCAGATGCTGTAAACAGTGGTACTGGTCGCTCAGGAGCTACACCAAAACGATCTCAAGTAAATCAGAAAGCTGGAGTCGCTGCTAAGCGTGCTAGGTTCAAAAAAGTAGAAAAATTGTGTGAGAATTTACAAGAAGCTTCACATGAAGAAATAGGTAGAATTAGTATTGACGTCCCAGGGAATGTATCACCACAGTTATCTAATGAGCAGAGTGATATTCAGATTTCAAAAGCGGCTGACCAAGTCAATAAAAAACAAAAGACACGTCGTTCTGGTAAGACCAGTCATAATACTCTTCTGATTGTCTCCCCAGACCTGTGGAGCGGTAAACAAAAACAGAAAGAAAGCAACACAGTTTCAAATATTCAGATTCCTATCTTTGAAAGAGTAAAGAAATTTGCCTACCTTTCAAGCAATGCAAATGATGTAACTGCATTGTGTGGATCAGAAAATGTGGAAAAGAAGAAGTTAAGAAAACAGCAGAGCAGTGATAGAGATCGGATTAAGGGTAGCAAACCACCAGTAGTAGAGGGTACTGTGCTAGATGCACATTTGGGTGGTGATAGTTTTGAAATACCATTAGCGCTGGATTTGAGAAATGTAGAACCAACAGAGCATTTGGATAACTTAAATTCTGAACTTCTGTCTCCTATTTCATTAGATGGAGCATCGCAAGACATGTCCCAATGCCAATTCAGTCAGTCTCAAACTGTGTTTTGCTCAACAGTCTTGCAAACTAAAAAGATCTCTGACAATACTGAAGTTGTGTCGTGTCAAAAATCTGATACAGCCGGCAAACTACGCAGGGGCAAACAACGAAATAAACTCTCTACTAACGCTAATTCTGAAGTGCAGTCCTCGATGTCAGCGGAAGTGGTAGTCACTGAAACTGTAATACCATTGGACAATAATCAGATTGAAATATACTCGTCGATAGTGCCAGATGATCAAAATTCTGCCCGCCGACGCATATATTTCAACGGTTTAGTTACTCCATCAGTGCAAGTGTCTTCAGGAAGACTACTAACGGAAATGCAGTCAGATTGTGGAAATCCATCTCTGATAGAGGAAGATCTGCGAAACATTGAACAAGCTCATACAGATTTTATAGCCATGCCATCATTGTCCCCTCAAAGGAAAATTAAATTTGAAGCAGAGGCCGACAACATTGGTCATGACGTTTCTCAATCTGTTTCATCAGATCTTGCTCGCACTGAGCAAACAGCTCTCTCTGTCCATGTTGATTCTGGAATTCAGTCGTCAGAGTCGCCTGAGGTAAAATCAGAATTATCCCCAGAAGACAATAACCATTTGTTTCAATTACCTGTAACATCAGATGTAGAAAACACTGAACGACGGACAAATCAAAACAACACTGATTCCATAATTCAGTCACCAGTGTCACCAGAATTGAGAAAATCTGAATCACATTCTGATAGTGATAATCATGGAATTCAGGTTCGATTGTCGAGAGAGCATGAAAATGTTATTCAAGCAATCGTAAAACAAACAACTCTTCAAACTTGCAATAGTACTGAAGTTGTTTCTTTGCTACCATCTCAATTATGCCATCTAGAAACGGATATGCTTTCTAGCAAAAGGGTTTGTCAAATTATATCGTCTGCGTCGTCAGATATGGGAAGTGTTCGTGTCGATCAAACAAAACATCCAGATAATGCGCATAATATCCCAGCTATTACATCAGATGTGGCAAACAGTCTAATAAATTCAAGCAATGAAAATGAGCAGATGGATACTTTACTAACAGTTGCACCATCTGGTCATGTTTCTCATGACAATACTGTTCAGAGTAAACAAGTGGAAAGTGTTGGAAGAAGGAGAGCAGGTGCTGCTTCTAGTTCTTGCATACCTGCTATGAGACCATTCATGATGCCACCATTGGCTGCTTCTAATCTCCTCTATACCATTTTTCCACTAAGTCAGCAACCAAGGCTGTCAGCTAGCTTGATTTCCGACCATCAACAGCCGCTGTTTACTGCACACATAGGTCCTCAGAGACCTCGACCTCTTTTTAATCCTAAACACTCACAAGGCCCTGAGTTACCTGCTGGTGGCATTCAACAACTACAGTTTATGCTGTCTGCTAGTGACTTGCAAAAACAAACTACGATTTTGAATGAGACACAACAGCATCAGCCTGCAACACCCACACAACAACAACAACAACAATCTGGGATGTTTGCTAGCCCGCAACAGCCGGCTTCAAGTCAGCAAAGGCGGTTATCTAATCTCTGGGTCACTCCAGGGCAAGAGCAGTCCAACCAATCTTGTATAGCACTGGAACTACAACAACCAATGATGCCCTCTAGCGTTCTTCTCCTATCTGGTAATGTAGTCCTACTGCAACAGTCTCAACAATCACCCAATGTACTTCTGTTTCAACAGCCTAAATCAGTACAACAAAATAATTCATCGGGTAATATAGGTAATATATTCCAGCTGCTACAGTCTCAACCGGCTGGCGTTATATCTCAGTTGCTGCAGCCGAAGCCTTCTGGCATTGTATTACAGGAGCAGAAGTCTAGTTCATCTGCTCAGTCACCTCAGCAACAGAAACAATCTGGTAATGCACTACAATCACCACAAGGCCACACTTGTGCTGCCACTGGTGTTGATTCGGCGCAAATTGTTAGTCTTGTTGGATCCAACTCTGATATAAGATGTTGTAATCTCTTCAGTTCTGGTGGGAGCACTGAAAGTCAGAACATCATCATTGCAACATCTCCAAGCCGAAACAGTGACAATGTAAGCGATCATACCCCAATGAAACTCGCAACAAATAACCTCAACCTGCCGGTCTCTAACATGGTCATTTCAGCTCAGCCTAGCACCAGCCTATCTAGTCATAGTACGAATAGTCCAAGTGGTGTGAGTGCTAATACAAACATCCAGTGTCTGGATTATCAACAGAACCTGACATCAAGTTTCAAACAGGCCAGTGATATAAAGATAAAAGAAGGAAAGAATGTTGATAGTAGTTCGGAGCTGTTTCATGTCATAGGCTCTTCAATATCTTCGGAGTACTTTAATCCTCGTGTCATGTTATCTTCAATCCCTTCAGGCACTACCCGCACACAAGGAGTGAAGCGTGATCGTAAGGATGTGATTATAATACAGGATTCTCCTCCTAGACCAACAGCAAATGCAGAGGTGAAATCTGATATATTGGTGGATTATTGTCAGAAGCAAGAAATTGTGAGCCCAAAACCTGTGCAGAATATTCCGTCTAATCATCCTGAACCACTCACAGCATTGCTGAGACGTCATAGCAAGTCTCCTAAATCTGTGGAGAAGTCAGTTAAAGCAGCTTTCACGCCCTACACCCCTCCACCGATGTTGAGTCCAGCGCGTGGTGGAGCCGCTGCTTTCTGTAAGGCTTGCTCAGGGTCAGGCAAATCAAAATATTCTCAGGATGTTCAGCGCGTCACTCGTCTGCGCCGCAGTAAGTTATTTGCTGTACATATTATGTCATGTTATTGAAATTGATTGTATCATATAATAAGCCTTCCCTCGCCTGAGTATACATATTGTTTCAAATTTCTTTAAGTTATAAAATTGTCTTGTGAAATTAATTTGTAATTAAAATATTATTTAATTAATTAAATATTAATAAGGCATTTACTTTCAGCTCTTCTTTCTAACTCATCCAGTGCTATCTGTGAACCTTATTGTTCCTGATATTAAATAAAATAATAAATTAATGGTTTATGGTACATCATCTGACGACGATATCAGGGACGTCTCAGACTTTCTCAGTATTTGTAAATTTTGTTTATTTCTGTTGTAGCTTATCATCTCCGATGTCTTTAGATTCAGATATTTATAGCATTGTGGATGATGTATTTTATTGTAGGTAGCTATGTAATCACTATACCTGAAGATGAAAGTGAAGAAGAAGAAGAAGAAAGTGAAGAAGATAACGATGATGAGGTTGTTGAAATCTTTCCAGAAGCAGACATACCACCGTTAGTATATCTAATTTAGCATGATATATAAACGAAACATGGATGTACTGCAATGGAAAAACATGATCGCCCATTTCCTGAATGGAAGTACCTAGTGAGAGAGGGGGAGATCATGATGGTCCTCTCGCATATATAAATGATCTTTGAGAAGATTAGACTTCCTTGTGTTATATTAACCTTTGATGGTGATCAATTGTATTCACTTTGACACTAGTGAGCTATCTATTGTTTCTTTCAGTAAAGTATTCCTCGTATCCACCATCTTATTGCCGAAAAATTATAGTTTGATCTTATTACTGTTCTGCTGGTAATTTTGAACATGTTGCCCTAATGAGCTACGTTTATTATTAGTAATTAAGGCTGCTGCTGAGTTTAACTGTTATTTTGTTGTTGGAATGCATCATCAACAAGCCAGAGCTAGAACAACACTCTTACTGATGTTAATTTTGGCTTGTCAAATCGTTCATCCACCGTTAGCTCTTTAGCAGATCACTTATAATATGACTTATAATTAATCACTTATGTATGTTAGTTTATAGTTTTCTTAAGATAAATTTAAGAGAAATTGTGGAATAGGTATAGGATATTCTGCATTATTATTACTGCTTGTATAATTTTGAACATGTAAATGTTCTAAATATTCCAATGTACTGTTTAGAGAGACATTAGAGGGTCTATTTTTCAATCTACCAATTTTTTATTGCCATTTTGATGTTTCTGTTGACTTTTAGGCACATCAACATTGGATCAGAATTTCAAGCTGAATTACCAACTTTTATAGGTAATTTCAAATATTCATTCTCTCTCTCTCTCTCTCTCTCTCTCTTTCTTTCTCTCTTTATCCTTGTAGTGCACAGCCAGATGGCAGGTCCATCTTATGTCCTCTTATATGTCATCTTATGTCATCTTTCATCCTTAGATATATTTATTACAAAATAAGTGCTTTCTAGTGCTACTTGATTGTAGTTATTTTTGTGCATGATGATATAAATGAATGTGATTAAACAATTAAATGAATTGCATTTAAATATCTAGAGCACCAATATTATGTCATCATTCTCTAGTCTAAGCTGTGTGTTTTACACAATGCACAGAATTTGTTAGTATAATTATTGCGCAAAACCTTGTATTAACTATTTAATTGTATAAAACCGCTTTTAATACATAACCTCTGAAATTTGAATTTGTGATACAAAGTGTACACATTCAGCACAACTAAGATGTAGGCTTGTTATACATTGGCTACAAATTAAGAGCATTTATTCAAGGATAGTTTTAATTTGAAAGTGTTGTATTTTTTGTGTTTCGAAAGTCATATTTATTCATCAAAAGTCGACAAAAGATTTTACTTTATTTTTTGTTGAATGAATTTTGTTATGTAGAATGAAAGGCATTCGCTGAATTTTAAAATATTATGTTAATTTATGAATATGTATTATTATTGCACAAAGATT
>JAQFZF010002004.1:0-13056 GCA_034695365.1 Enchytraeus norvegicus
TTTCAGGAAATTCAGGACAATTTGTCAAATTTCAGGACATTTCAGGATAAGGCCAAAATTTCAGGAATTTCAGGACAGCTAGGAAGCCAGTATTTTAAAAATTAAATTATAAAATGTGTAATTGTCCTCAAAAATAGTCCGAACCCATATTCGAAGCCTAGCTCTAAGACTGACAAAAATGATAAAAGCGAAAGAAAAAGAAACTATAAAAATTGACAAAATTACAGAATGGGGTGCCAATTAGAACGATGCAGATTGGGGAGTAATTTAAGTAGGCCTATCATTGACCGATTCATCGTTTAAGAAAATTAGGCCGTGGATATTGTTACGTACGACGTAACAATATCGTGGCGGCTATTGTTACGTACCTTGTACTCCGTGATGATCTAGTTATGAAATGTTAATTTTTAATAATTAAAGTCAAGCATAACACACCCATAACCCTAACCCTAATAATACCATTAATATTAAAATTACCCTGACCCTAAACCTAACCCGAAACCTAATCCGAACCCTGACCCTAAGGCCCCTAGCCCAACGCTATCCCTAATAATACCATTAATATTTTTAAAAAATAATTTTGTAAAAATAGCCTTAAGAACTAAGAAAAAAAATAACAGCAGTAAGAGGCGAACCTGGAACTATTGGTTCAACCGCTCTAAGCTTTATCCACTACACCATCAGAGCCTCAACGTTCACATTGCTTATCTAGCGCTTTTAAACAAAGCAATTGTATAGTAATCAGTACGCATGCGCATTGATAGTACGTAACAATATTCGTACCGCTATTGTTACGCGCGTACGTAACAATATCCACTTGGAAAAAATTACTTGCAGAATAATATAAACAGAGGGATAATATATATCGCTAAATTTCTTATATTGCTTCATTATAAATAGAGAGCCTAATTTTTAAATTTACTTATAACATAACATACCACTACTGGGTCAGGAAGCATCAGATGCTTAAGACCCATACCACTATTCACTCTAACACAACATACTATACACAAAATAGTTCAGAGGTAATTAAATCACAAATTGTTATCTAGAAGTAGAACTCTTCTTTATGCGACAAGTTATGTCAAATAATTTTCTTGAAAATTTGCTTATCTGGGTTGAGTGTTAGAATTGAGACCGCTCCCCCCTCCAACCACTGCCTTTGTTTGAGGTTGCGGGTCCGAATTAACTTCTGGAAAAGATAACTTTTATGATTAAATCCGATATGTTTTCGGATTTGGCTCCCCAGTCCCCCACTCCCCTTCCCATTAGCTTTGCAGAGGCCGCACCAATAATAGTAAACCTTTCAATTATTATAATTTGTAATTCCAGCACTGATCTCAATCAAATAGATTCTACATGTAACATGCAGTGATGGGCTACAAGAGTCAAGGTGGTGTGCCATATTCGTTACCGAACCTAGACGCGGAGCTGATCCCGGAACTGAACGATTGCAGCACACTGGTAACAAAGTCATTAATCTGACGGTGAATCCAATTTTGTTATTGGATCATGTACGCTAGATCTGTGGCAACATTCGCATCTTCTGAGCTAATCATCAACTACGTGCAAATTACTTTCAATTTACCAACCTATGAAGAGATGGAGGGCTTAGTCGGCCCGTTACAAGTAGGGTAGGAGATAAGTCCGTCCGTCCTACGTCCGAGATTTTACTGTCTGAATGACTTGACCGGGAATCGAAACCCGGGCCTCATGCGCAAAAAATCGACACTGACAGGCCAGCGCGCTAACCAATGGCCATGCTAACAGAATGGCCTATAGCCAGTGATGGGCATCATCTAAAAATGTATGTATTGTAATTTAACTATTTTTGTAACTAAGAAAAGCAATTTAACTACTTTTAAAACTAAACTGAAAAAAGTATTTAACTTCAACTAATTAAAAGTAGTTAACTGTTTACTTGACTACTTATTTTCAGAAAATGTAATACAGTTTGCATCTAGTCTTAATCTTATATCAGTCTACAACACAAAGCTACAGGGTGCGCCAAAGATATCCGCCCCTATGAATTTTTTTTATATTTTCGCCAGGGTGCAATTTAACACCTTGTTACCAAATTTCATTGACATAATTATTCTAGCAGCCGAGTTATACAAATTTTTGAACATCAACCCTACTTTTCCGATTCGATATGCTGCGTATTATATTCTCGTTGATGTGCATAAATTGATATTGGTAGATGTGCATAAAGTGTATAACTCGGCTGCTAGACCAAATATTTCAATAAAATTTAGTTTGAAGGTGTTAAATTGGACCGTGAATGACCTAGAAATTTATATTACAAACCAGATGGTGAAATTTTGTTTTTTAAATGGTAGGAGGGGGGGCTTTTCTTTGGCGCACTCTGGATATTGTTGTGTCTCGAATTTTAGCTAATTAAAATTATTATGAATAAGGTTGACACTGTCATCAAATATGCATCCTGCAATTTGTTCAACACAAAAACAAATAACGATTTAGTGATATAAATCTTCAAATCAACTTCAGCTCTACTTAGGAATCAGTCTTACCTTTTGGCATACATATATTAACACAAATTAATTTACAAATGGCACTCCTGTGTACATAAATTATCTCTCCGATTTCGAGATATAAGCGTAAAAGCTAAACGCCAAATTTATGTCAGTTTCGCGGTCTAACGGTTACATCAGTGGCGGGCGAGCCCTGAAATTCGAACCATGAACCTATGGAACTCGAGTGGGAAACTCAACCTATGTGCTAGTTGAATCAGCCGTTGTGTACGTAGTCAATCAATCAATCAATGGAATTTAACGTTCGATTCTTCATCTGACGACGACATCAAGTAAGTCTCCAACAACATTTGAACTACACAAACAAGTCCACTAAAACAAGACAAGCAAAGGACATTGCACACGTTGGTTGCAATTTGATGATCTGAAACATTCCGACACATGGATCTCCAGAATCCAATTGAGAGATTACGAAAGAGAGCAGAACAAATTTCAGCAGAACTAATCTAACTGTGTGCAGCTTTCATATGAGTACAAAGTTTAAATTTTGTCATGAAGCCAGTACTACATTGGGGGCATTGATATGGCTTATAACCATTGTGTACTACAGCCACATGTTTCTTAAGCTTAGCTTTTATGGAGAAGCTTTTATTACATTGTGTGCATTGATGAGGTTTATTATCATTGTGTACAACTTCCACATGTATTTTAAGACCACCTTTGGTTGAGGAGCTTTTACCGCAATGCTCACATTGATATGGCTTGCAGCCATTGTGTACACCATCCCCGTGAGTCTCAAGATTAGATTTCCAAGCGAAGCTTTTACTACACTGTGTACATTTATGCGGTTTACAACCATTATGTACTCTCTCTATGTGATTCCTGACGGAATGCCTTACTGAGAAACACTTCCCGCATACAGAACATGGATGCTTTTTTTCCTTTTCTTTCTTTTTTCGCTCTTTTTGATGTACGGTCTTGAGGTGATGTTCAAGATAGGTCTCGAACGTAAAGCACTTTCTGCATTCGGTACAAGAATAAGATGATTGAGGTTTTCTGCGTCCATAATTGACACGATTCCTGAGAGACGATGCCGGACTGGAGACTTTACCACATTCACTTGGTTTCTGTTTCTCGTGCCCGGCTAACAAATGTGGTTGGAGGCTTCCTTTATTAAGCAAGCTCTTGTATTCACTTTTTGTGAAGCTAAACGACGTCAGTCCTAAATGCACAATATTCTGATGTTGTGCAAGACGACCATGCCATGAACATCTAAAATTACACTGATCACATGAATAAGGTTTTTTGGCACACTTAAATAATCTCATGTGATGGTCACGATCAATAAGCCGTGTGAATTTTTTATCACAGTTTGAGCATGCATAAGCTTTCTTGTGTTTGTGGATAAAACTTCTATGTTGTCTAAGGTCAACGGTTCGTGAGAAGCAGGCATCACAATCTGTACAATTGTACGATTGCTCCTCTAAATGCACAACAGGAAGAGGCTGAAAATTGTCCGCTTGATCCATTACATTCACTGCAGAGATGATAGGCCTAAAATTACTAACAATGCGACTGAAGTTTGAACTAAAATCTGACTTGTTGCACACATTTTTATTTTCTCCGTGTGCTCGTTTGATATGCTTTTTAGGATCTAGTTCGAGACAGAATGATTTCTCACACTGCTTAAAGCAATGCTGCTGTTCATTCAGGTTTCTACGTTGTATGTGTAGCTTTAAACCTTCAAAGTTAGTGAAGTTCAAGTTACAGAGAGGACATCTGTTGGGATTGAGAGGGTCAGGTGACGGTTGTGCTGTTCTCATCATATCTGAAATATTACATACAATAAATAACATGACTACCATTATAAACAGGGAGTAGAATTACATCTAGCAAGAGATGAGGGTTTTAAATTGTAATCCAGCAAACCCTGGCAAACAATTTCTATCACATTTCTCCTGCCCTTCTCAGAGGGAACCCCTGTTGAAAGCAGGGGGCGATCCCCGGTTATATGAAGTAGGCCGGGGCCGTATTCCAAAATGCGGTACTGTCAACTCAAGCTTACAGTGACGGGGATGGAGGGAGTTGGCACCATGACCAGCACCGTGGGTAAGCAACAACAACAGGAAGTAAAAAAGTATCATCTATTTGTTCATAGTTCTGCCACGTGTTTTAGGCATATATTCTAATGCAAAGTTACAAATTGCTTTAATGAGTACAACGTACGCTGTACAACAAAGTGTATTTTGATAGGTAATCTTACAAAGTTAAGCAATCGTTGATTCAAATTTTTACTTTGATGTAGATTCCTCTTGCCTTGCCATCAGCTATTCAATAAATGGCTACTTACGATCCCATGCGGTGCTCCCTGAGTCCATTAACTCCATTCTACACTGTGATACTTTTAAGGGACACTCTTCAATCTTCGTATCTGTATTTTTATAAGACAGATATGAAGAGTGTTGACCACATAAAAGAATCATAGTGTAGAATTAAGTCCAGACTCGCATTCCATCACCGATTCTTACGAAAGCAATTCAAAAATGATATGCACACATGACAAAATTTTGTGCCCAGTGTGCTTAGAATTTGCTAGGCGATATTTCTGACAAATGGCAGAGGATCTGACATAGGCAAATGTCATTGGATTACATTATCAATATCATAGGTCCCAAAGGCATCATTTTAGGAGTGTCAAAGGCGTAGCCTTTGTGATGGAATTAACTGGCTGAGTTGATCAATATGGAATTCTTTACCACAAGATTTGAGATCTTGTACAAGCATTACTACTTTCCAGGGCAAGCTAAAAACTCCTCTCTTCCCACCGTAGATCTGTTGTAACAGACCTTCTTGCCTTGGATAACGGACTTGCACTGTTTTTGACCTCGCATTTTTCTTTCTGTTTGCGCATTGCAGGAACGTTCTGGTGGTTGGATGCTGTCTGTAGTTGTATATGCTATTTGAAACGTCCCTGACATCGCCTTTGGGTGAGGAACTGGACGTTAAATCCTCATTGACTGATTGATTGAGTCTATGTATAGTGCTAGAATCTGTTTGACAATGCATGCTAATTATATTGCACGCATTGACAGATTACAAAAATGGCAGATAAGCTTTGCATGCATTTCATATCGCCAAATGACAAAGTAGATTGGATTGTATTTCAGAACTATGGGAATATAATCCAGGGCTCGTTCCATTGCTGTTGCATTATAACAACAAACTGCCTATAGTCGTTAACACTGAAGAAACCAATGAAAAATCACCTCAGACGACATAATTTGTCCAAGCTAAAGGTTACACAGGTCTTAGTTGCAACATGTGCTGATGCCTGCACCCATGTGCTGGTATCAATAATTCATGCCATGGTAGATACAGAGAGGGCTATCGATCACTAGAAGCAAAATCCTAGTATTTTAGCTTAAATAAATCAATTAACCCTAACCCTAAACTTTAGACATTGTGTGGATCCTCCCTTGGCTAATTCTCGTTAATGAGCATGACAGTTGACCGTGTGAAAAATTTGTGTTTTGGACCTGCTATCTGACATTACACCAGGAGCTGCGTGCATGTCTGTATGCGCTACGAACGGACATTAAATCCTATACTCAAGGCATGATTGCTAAACTCACTCCCTACCTCGATATCCTTCTCCACGAGTAGATCCATCACCATCTGCTTCGCTCTCTACAACAACAACAACAACAACATCAACAACACATCAGGGTGGCTTAGTAACCCTTCATAGATAGCTCACTAGATACCATCATAAACTTTATGAACCTTGACAATCAGCAGGCAAAGCATGAGGATAGGATCAGGGAGAGAGGAATCTTAATCATATGTTGGACTGGTATAATGGATGCACATCTAAATTGTCCAATAAAAGTACTTTTAGAAACTGTGATATTATATCACTGCTAGCTATCCCAAGATGGCCTAGAGAAGCAATTATGTTTGGTACTGGAGAGGGCAAAGAAGGATAGGGAGGTCAAAGATGAGATGGATGAATGGGTACAAGAATTGACAGATCAAGGGCTCGGGCAACTGAACTAAAGATACGGCAGAGAGCTGGAGATCATTCATCAACCAGACCCACCAGGAATCTGGTGTGACTCGATGGTAACTATCATCATAAATGGTCACTGATCTGCATGATCACAGCAATAATGCAATCTTAGTAACTATGAATTAAGTAAATAAGGTAAAAGTGCTAAATTAATTTTTTACCTAATTAACACTTAAACTTGAGCAAGGAAGCAGGGGTTCAACGTTTGTTGCTATAATGCGGACTGAAGTACATAAGAACAGAAGTAAAGCTAGTCGAATCCCTATTTCCCACCCATTTAACACACACAATATGTGAACACACTTACCTCACAGTTTTGTCGTTCACCGGTGATGCGCAGGGGTTTGTCCTGAGCTGATGGTGCATTAGTGTCCTGTATCACTACCAGCTTTACATTACATCTATCCTGTAATCAATCAATCAAACAATCAGAGGTTTGTCCTGTGCTGATGGTGCATTAAGTGTCCTGTATCACTAACAGCTTTACATTACGTCTATCCTGTAATCAATCAATCAATCAATCACAGGTTTATCAACCGATCAATAAATGCATCTGATGAAGCAATAATTAGGTGCTCTACTCATAGACAGGCATGTAGATAATTACATAGGTCAGCAGGTGGGTAATAAATAAATCTATATTCAGGTAATATGATAGATAGGTGCGTAATCAGGAATATAATAATTAGAAGGATTGCCATGTACACATATAGGCTAATAAAATCAAGGTAATATTTTGCCGAGTAGACAGATAGGTAAAACGTGGGCATTTAAATTAATATTAAAGACAGATGGTTCAGTAAAAAGGCTAAAGCAGGATTTAACGCCAGTATGTGGCCGGGAGATTATATCAATGACGAGTGTGCCCGGGAGCGATCACTGCGCCTATAAAACCCAATCCAGCAGCTCAATCAATGCACCATTGCATTCAATAAAAACTTAAAAGCTGTAGAGAGAAGTTTAACGCAAACAGTATCAAAGGATACTGTCAGAGACGGACCTGGCTGGAACTTGAACCCGTGACATCCTGCTTATCGAGCAAGCGTATCGCTATCCAACTGGAACAAGAATAGCTGCACATGTTGAGACAACATAGAGACGTACCTGGAGCTGTTTGATCATCTCTCCACCCTTACCAATGACTAGCCCAGCCTTGGTACCGGGTATCATGATCTCTAGGTAGCCATCTTGTCCTCCAGGGCCTGTCGTCGTCACCTTACCCAGTATCTTATTGATCATCTCCTTAGCCTTCCTATACACACCATCAATCAATCAATCAATCTGTCAATCAATCAATGGTATCCATCGGTAGCATAAAGTACAATACAATTAGGATTTAACGTCCAGGTCCTAACACAAAGGCGATGTCAGGGATGTCTAAAGCTACACATGTATAGCAAGCATGAATTGCATGCAGTTCTATACCAGCAGAATTCACTTGCCAAAGCCTAGACCAAAGAGAAAGCAAGATCTGAAACAGTGCAAGTCCACGAGCTGGGAAAGAGAGTCTGATTATACAAATAAAAGAAGAAACAAATAAGTCTTCAGCTGACTCTGGAAGGTTGTACAATGCACATTGAACAATGCATATACATGAACATTGTACAATGACATTACTGTTCAATCTCTTTAAAACTAGCCAAATACTTGGATAGATTTAAGTTTACATTAGGCAGTGACTTTTAAGTTAAATGTAAAGAACATTCCGTTTATGACATTTCTAGAAATGAGAGAGGTATATAGAGAAAAGGGAATTATTACATTGCAAGATCTCTGTTTAATAATTGAGAATGTGAATGCACTTGTGCACAAAACAAGACAACTTACTCTATGCCCGTCTTTGTTCCACACAGTGTGCACTCTCTTTGAGTTATTCCTGGTGCCTCTGTTCAAATACATCAACATAAAGATATTCATTAGTAAAATACAGCAAGTAAAAGTATCAGTATCAGTACACAACAGCAGAAATACTATGGTGAATAAAATGCAGACATTCTTTATTCATTAACAATCATTAATATTAATGGAGACATAAAAAGTCAGAGCTTGACCCTTGCTAATGGCAACTATGTTATTAAAGTGATGTTAATATCTGATCTTCAACTAATGTTAAAACATGCTTTTTCCTAAAGTTTCTCACAGCAATACACATTTAAAATAAACACAAATATTCTAAATGTTAATACCTTGAGCAAACTGGACCCTGCACCCTGTCTCAGACTGTATGGCAGCTATCTGCTCCCCTCCTTTACCTATCACTGTCACACAATCAATCAATCAATCAATCAATCAATCATCCTGTCTCAGACTGTATAGCAGCTATCTGCTCCCCTCCTTTACCAATCACAGCAACACAATCAATCAATCAATCAATCATCCTGTCTCATACTGTATAGCAGCAATCTGCTCCCCTCCCTTACCAATCACTGCAACACAATCAATCTATCAATCAATCAATCAATTAATCATCCTCTCTCAGACTGTATAGCAGCTATCTGCTCCCCTCCCTTACCAATCACTGCAACACAATCAATCAATCAATCAATCAATCATCCTGTCTCAGACTTGTATAGCAGCTATCTGCTACTCTCCCTTACCAATCACTGCCAAACACAATCAATAATATCAATCAATCAATCAGTCAAACAATCAATCAAGAAACAGTAAATAATTAATCACTATTGCTAATAGTAATCTCTCTTGCACGGTGCACTCCCACAAACAATTGAACAAATAAATCAAACAGCTTTTTCCCTGATCAAAGAAACAGGTCTTCAACAAAGAAAATTGAAAACCTCTAAAGAGCAGCAATACTTTCTGATGATATTATATTGTATAGACGACACAGATTGTTAGGTGCTACTCATTAAAGAGACAGACCCATAGTAACAAAGTAAATATGGAAAATTGAAATGCGTGCCTGGACCTGTACACAATGCATGGCATATAGAACAATAAATAAGATTAGTAAAGCGGTAAAGAGAAGTTAAACGTCTGCTCCAACCGAGAATCCTGTCGGAGACGGACCCGGCTGAGACTCGAACCCATGGCTTCCTGCTTATCAGGCAAATGCTACCAGTTAAACCATCCAACCTAGTTGGCTATACTTACACATTCCGACCATATTATCGGGGACGTAGGTGATCTCAGTGGTCTGCAAGCCTCCGCTGAATGAGGCAAATATATCATTGCCCCCGCTGCCCAACTGAGGGGTGCCCCCGCCCCCCGACACACCGAGCTTGGCATTTATAGCAGCCGCCGCGGCTGCAGCCGCTAGTGCTGCCTGAGCCGCTTGTCTGCAATATAAATAAAAATATAATGCAAAGTAGCATAATTCTATCAATTAATATCAGTTAATACAATGGATATATCAGTTTCTACAATATAGTAACATAAAGCAGATTTTGAAAGTTTAGAAATATATTTGGATATCGAGTAATTAGGTACTTTATTTTTATATAGAGTTATCTCAAAGGGTCCATGCACTTTTATAGTAACTACTATCTCGATCCATTGTTGTTCGTACTTGCGTTTAAATCAAATGCACTTGTATTTAATACTGTAGTAAGCATCTCTCTCTCTTTCTCAGCATACTGCCTAATAGAAGATCCACGGCATCTAACATTCACATGTCCGCTTTATCTTCAATGCCTCATTATACTTTTCAAATACACAATTACACATATATATAATCCCTTTATCACATCATCCAACATTTCTATTCTTGGTCTTCCTCTGACACTCTCTCCTTCATTCTTCCCTAGTGCAATTACTTCCTTCAACAAACCCTTCCCCCTTAATTAAAATCTGCCCTATCCAGCTACTTATCTTTCTATTTTTAACATATTCAAATATACACTAATATAGCAATACAAATACACTTGAATCGAATCACAATGCTGAACCCTTACATAAAATACCGTTAAAATCAATACGATCATGACAATACATAACAATTTAATATAATATATCACACATAATAAAAATTATAATATATCTTATAATAAATTTATAACTTACCTTTGTGGATCCTTTCCCATATCAGCAACTATAACAGTAAAAACAAATTGTAATTAATTCATCAATAAACCACTGATCAAACAATTGGTGATTAGTTATTTAAAGAATCGAGAAGCAAGTACACCACTTGGGAGTTTTATTCAAGTCTAAAATATGCACAAGTAAAAGGAAATAAATAAAATTTAAATACATAATTAATTAATTATTTAATTAACAAAGCTTATTATTACATAGCATTCTATTGTGTTTGCTTTAAAAAAATATATAAACTGAATGCTCAAATATTGAGTTTCAACAAAACCCTCTGCCCACCTCTTTATAGGCTAGCCTAGCATGCTATTGTTGAACAAATAATAATTTGAGCTATAAAGCTAATCAATGGATCACTTTCGCATTAATAGTTCTTATCAAAACATTTAAATTCTATTTGTTTAAATTTCAAGAGACTATTCATCTGTTATCTCAAAGCCATAATTAAAAAATATTACTACAATTATTGGCAAAATTTAAGGCAAACATCATTTTATACATAGATGTCACAAACAGAAGTCACCATCAGCAATAGGTTGATCTTGATACACAAACTACACATTAAATTTGTTCAAAATTTAAGGAAATCATAATGCTATACAACAATTACATTACTTGCCTCAGGGACCGGTTACTTCATCTATACTTGAGAAGACAGCAGGTATTGATAAATCTGATATTGATTATATGAGATTTATGTCAATTTCTCATCGTTAAAAATGAACTAATTAGCAATTTTATCCTTATTTTCTACTAAAACCTGCTTAAATATATATATATAGATAATACATAATGTACACTTGTACAGATATTACCGTACTCACAATTATTTGTAACAGTGGCCTGCCTCTTTGGCTCTGGCTGAAAATCTGTTAAACATTAAAATCAGAGCAATCAGTCAATCAATCAATCAAGATTTTAATCTCTATATCATCTTAAGCACCGCTCTTTGCATATTGACACAGTATCAATGCTATTTTTGCAAACATACAACCCAAGAACAAAGCTATGAAAAAAACAGGATATTATCATAACACGATGGTCAATTTGGTCATTGGTGGAGTTTCCACCAACATACAACTTATTCTGTTAACCTTTCAGTCGGCTAAATTTTATAATCCTCAATTATTAAAAGAGAGGCGATTATTGATCCTTTTGAATCTTAATCCATCTAGATTAGATGGTACTATCAAAACTGTTAACCAGGCAACTCTAAAGTAATTAGATGTCACAGGGTTGCACATTTCAATAATCGATCAATAGGAGAAAAACAAGTTAAAGTGTCAGTGGAGATTGTTGTAAGAGAAAATATCATTAGATTGGATTATGCAGGAAAAATACAATTTCATGATACTCACTAAAATAACAAATCAAATGGAAACAGAAAATCACATAATTCATATTCGTTAAATTGCTAGTCACAATAAATTTTAAGCCCTAAGCTACATATTTTTACAAACCTGAGCCACTATCAAATGAACGCTTAATCCCCACAGGTTCATTAAAATTCGGGAGTTGAGGGGCTTGAATCTTTGCTGCAATCTGTTCAATCAATCCATGTCAAATTTAATATCCCCATAATAACTTAATCTGTAACAAACAGGTTTCTTTGCATAACGCACCTAGGTCTATATATAGTATATCATGTACGATTTTCATTGTGCTGTCAAATTAAAAGGCTCTGGTAAAGAGACGTGCCAGTGCCATATTTTATTAACGTATTGCGTTAGGGTTATGGTCTGATTTTGGAATAGGGTTGGTCTAACCTCCACCCAAACCCTAATCTAATTTATTCTACACTATCTGGGCAAATTTGAAGAAAATCGGCTAAATGGTATTGGCACAGGCACGTCTCTTTACCAGAGCCAAATTATCATTTAGGATTATGGTTTCTGATAGGATTAGGGTTGAGGTGAAGGTTAAGCTAACCCCCACCCTAACCCTAACATAAACCCGGAGTGAGGAAATTGGGAACCAGCGCATGTATGTTAAACAATGAGATCCCACAAGTAGGCCTACATTTATATAGAGGTGATAATTCTTCTGGCCTACTATATAAGACTCGAGTTAACATTTGATGATTTTAGCGACCCCTTAAAGTGGAAAGCTGCCTATCGTCAGCACACAACTAATTTAGTTGTGTGCTGTGTAATATAAGCTGTGTAAATCGTGTGTAATTTAATTTGTCATTTGTAATTTAATCGTGTGTAATTTAATTTGTGTAATGTTGCATAATAATGCTGTTTAAATCATGTGTAATTTGTCATTAGAGACGGGTATTGTACCACAGGATTGGCAGGAGGCCAGAGTGTCACCTCTATTTAAAAAAGGTAAACGTGATAGACCTGAAAATTACAGACCAGTAAGTTTAACGAGTATTGTTGGTAAGCTATTAGAGAGTATAATTAAAGATAACATAGTTGAGCATTTAAATAGGCATAGTTT
>JAQFZF010002005.1:0-13056 GCA_034695365.1 Enchytraeus norvegicus
GATTTAGAATATTCTGACTCCCCGCCGGGGAGTTAGAATATTCTAACCGGGGACTCCCCGGTTAGAATATTCTAACTCCCCATTACGCTACCGGTATATAAAACACTTTAGCCGCGCGTATTTGATAGCCTACTTAGAATACAATTCCACTGTTCTTTCATGATTTTGATATCCCCGTCAGACTACATCATGTTGTAATGGACTAAGCTATTTTGATAATACGTTGTTGATGGATGATTATTAAAAACAGTTGACTCGTGTATACAGCTGACGGTGAGGTTATGATACGTTACGTTGCCACTAATTTCGAACAAATATTGAAGTTTGTGCTAATTTTGTCTTGTTTTATTGTAAATAGAAGCAATTATTTTTGTACACATATCATAATTATCTAAATATCTATTTCTCTGGCACATGACGGGTCCAAGTTCATAAACAGAGTCAATCTACCGTCTCATTATTTAATGAGCAAAGCATCGATCAACTGGATAAGTCAAATCCATCACAAAGCTTTGTCGATATGATGAAATCCCTCGGTCTTCCCATTGGAATTCTTCAAATGATGGCGTTAGTAACCAAGAAGCCAGTGAAAGAAGCCATACGAAGGCAGTGCAGCTTTCGGTTGGTCTATTTTCCAGGGTCTGGGACCCAACACGGAATCTTATTAACGATGAAATGTTAATATTAAACCTAGAAAAACCCAAACGGGACCTGAAATATCCAGTCTAGATATATTTTTTATACAAAATATATTCGTAATATTTTAACCCCAAGGAGGTAAAAATATTACAGTTGGGGGTTAGAATATATTAACCGGGGGTAATTTTATTTCAGAATATTTTAACCCCCGATTAGAATATTCTAACCGGGGGGTTATAATATTCTAACCGGGGGGTTAAAAACTGGGGATTAAAATATTCTGCCTCACCGGAACTGAAGGGGATAAATTATTATTATTATTACCAAATATATAATAACGAATAATAACGCGGATATGGGTCATACGTACATTGTAGGCCTACTTACCACTCTTTATAACCTCGTGTATTGGTAGTCCCTGCTCGTGGGCCATATAGCCCACAATGGCAAACACAGCTATACCAGAATAGAGGCTTGTGCCAAAACTGACCAGATTTATAACAATGGCGTCTCTGAAATTAAAGTCGTTGAGATATTATAATGCAGTAGCAGCAGAAATTAAGTATACCAGTACATAGGGTGGAAACAAGTGTAGAATGTAAGTGTATAAAATTAATGAAACTTCAAATTAGAATAAATTGCAACACTTTGGCATAATTTTGTTTTTATCGCTAAAAGGCGTATTTGGTCTATATATTTTACTGAACAAATGCATAAAACTCATTTGTTTCCTTTTTTAAATTTATGAAATTCTCCAAAAACAACGCATTTTTAAAGTTATTTCAGATTGTAGGCTGTATATAGATTGCGTAGTCCAGGACTTATTGAACACACGGTTGCCAATACTTTTTTTGACATTTAAACTAAAAAAACATCAGATAGATATTTAAATTCCATACGCCAGATTTAAGTGAGTAGTAGTAGTAGTAGCAGTAGTAGTTTATTAGCAACTTCATTGTGACATACGCACAATTTTACAAGCTAGAAATACACATAATATACAATACAACAATAATAATGCGTCATACTATCTTTAAAAAACAACTTCAATTTTTCAGATTTGCAATTGATAATAATAATTTAGAGACGGGTAACTTAGTAATCTGAAGTCTATTGCACTTGTACATTTGTCGACATATCAAGTTGACATCCTGCAAAGAAGCCTTCCAGGCAACTAGCCTACATGTATCAAGCGATAGCAATTTACATATTAGATTCGCTTCAACAGGTTTGTTTACACATAACCTAGATTGGTTACTTTACTTGTGTCTGACGCCAGGCTGTTTTAATATACTGCGTCATTTTTATTTGAACAGCATAATATTTTACTATGTTCTTGAGAAAATCGTTAGTTTGTTTTCAAATTCACTCTCTCTGAAACAAATTAATTTTTCAGAGGGTTCGTCACTGCGCATTACATACGATTCGGATAAAATGCTGGACTATTATGACATTGTGTTGCTTAGATATCAGTGCTCCTAACAGTTACTATCCAACTATGTACCTTCCAGAGTTATATAACTATTTGATAGTGACGTTTCTATTCTTAGTTTAATTAATGTGTTACTATTATCAGATGTTTCCTACCTGAATGTGTTAGTTGACTCTGTCACTTAGGCTATATATTCATTAATTCATTCCTTGATTTCATATATTCTCTCATTTCATATATTCAGTTAGGCCAATTTGTTCAATTTGCATTCGTTTGTTATTTTTTATTGTTCATTCATGTATTTCCATACCAGTATATTATAGGTTTCGGCTAGTCTTGTTATATCCATTATACTTAAATACGTCATCTTCAGATCGTAATTATTTCATCCCTGAAGCACCAAAATGCCTCAAAAAACCGCGACATTTGGCAATAAGCCTACTTAATCGTAATCGAGAAGCCATGAAGCAATGTCAACTGTTTTTTAGTAGGCTCCAAGAAATAATTACATGTGATTAGACTGTTGCGTTGAACAGAAATAAAAAATATCTGTTTATAACAATTATTAACAGTTGACTTAAAATTAAGTATAGGTCTACGTCAGTAGATTTGTTTAATTCTGTATCACTGATATCAATAGGCTTATACATACATTAACACTTTAAGCTTTAAAATAAATGAATTTTCTTAAATTTCAGGAAGAACTTTCTAGAAAGGTCATTCTAAATCTAATACCAAATTAAACTTCAATCACGGAAGAACCCCCCCCCCCCCTCCTCACTGCAGTGGTTTTCCATTTTCTATTGACGTTAACATAAAGGAATCAATTCATAGGTAGTTTAACTATATAGTTAACAAATCCACGGTTGTTATAAATCATAAAAAATTATCTTCAAGCCATGAAGAGTAAGTTAATTCAATTCGTGTGCAGGCCTACTAATATAATTAGGCAATGGAATCGGACCGATCCGACTGAATAATTCATTACAAAAACTGATTAAAATACAATTAAAGTTGGCAGCACAATTGCAGCGGCAGTGTCTGGACATAAAGTGGTCTTTAAGTTTCATTACTAAAAGATTTCCTACAATTTGAGTCTGAAAATCTGGAAACACATGTACTAGGAAGCACAAGTATAATTATGTATATAGTTTTAGATATAAATAATATAGACCTGCAAGCTTATTAAATTTAATTCTATTAACTAGAAATAATAGAATGAAGAGGTTTAGACGTAATTAGATACGGTAACTAAAAGTCAAGCAAGTCATCAAATACACCGCAAGATGACAGAACTCACTTATAACTATTTTATTCTATTATTTGTAGTCTCTGACAGTATCCTTGGATACGGCAACAGACGTTAAACTTAGCTTACAGCTTTTAGTGCTATTGAGTTCCAAATCTTCAATAACTGAGTTACAATGCCGGTGTCAAATGTCGTACAAATATTACTCTATTTCTTTTCAAATAAAATTGTTGAAAACAATCTTAAAAGCTCAGTGTTTGCAGATGCCACCTCGCTGCGTTGCTGGTTGGCGTTATTGATGTCATATTAGATTGAATTAAGAAATGACACGCAACGTCGTGGCCCGACCAACTACTCACACCGACTCCCCACCAAATAAACTTCCTAATTCAAACCAAAAAATATAGTGGGCGTTAGTTAGCAGCAATCTCTGAAACTAAAGAAGCACACTGCATGCGCCAAACGAATCTCACGGATTGAGATAATTATAACTGACTTAAGTTGTAATCGGTGATGAATGGAACATTTTTGTCCTGTACCGGTACTGTTTATTTCTATTTTTCTGATACGTGCGATAGCCATTACATAATTATTAGAACGACTTTTTTACTTCTATAAAGGTGTAATAATAATTAACCTCGGGACCACTCGCCCATAAGTGCAGGGACCTCAGCCTTGCGAAGGCCGAGGTCCCGGCTGTGAAAGAGCCAGACGGTCTATCGAGAGGTGACGGCAAGAGACATGATGGTCTCGCACAGATTCCATGGGTGGGTGGAAGAGCCTCCTGTGGGACGTCACGGTTACAGATACCCTGGAGAAGCTGAATTTGCAGGTAATGGAATTTGAAGGTACTGGAAAATGCAGGTAGAGGTGCAGGGGTGGAATTTGTAGATACTGGAAAATACAGGTCTAGGTGCAAGGGTGGAATTTGTAGGTACTGGAAAATGTAGATACTGGTGCAAGGGTGGAATTTGCAGGTACTGGAAATTGCAGGTACTGGCAAATGCAGGTACTGGAATTTGCAGGTACTCGAGGATACATGAAAAATAAGTTTAGTTAATAAGTGATTAAAGAGTTGGAGGACATGTCCAGGCGACTTATATTTCTAATAAAAGCAAGTTCATTACAAAATAATTACAACATTAAGTCATTACTTGTAATGTAACAGTTCACATCGACTATTCAGTCAATTATAACTGTAATGCAGCATATTTGAATAACGGTCCTTTACTGATATAAAGTGATAACGAGAGTAATCTGGGCACGACAAACGGGACAGTCAAGTCCCTGCCTTTGTAATTCCTGAATGCAGGTAGCACAAAACTTAGCATGCCCACAAGGGACCAATGCTTGTTTGTCACATGGAAGCACCAAACATACTTGACATACAGGGATTTCAGCTACTGGAGGTCTACTGGTAGTAGATTCGTCTGTTGAATCTGACTCAGGTTGAGGCTGTGACAGCTGCAGCTCACTCTCTTCTACACTCTCGTTTTCGCTATCGTTGATTTCAGACGAATTTTCATCAAATGGTTGAAGATTATCTGTACAATGACTTACTCCTAAAAGAAACTCAATCCTAGTGGTATTTCCAGCGAGAAGACGGACGGTAACTAGCTTTATTCTACTGTCATTTGTTACGTAAATTTTCTTTTTTGGCCTGCGAATGCGCAATCCGTTCCTTAAACGTTGCACCTCAGTAGCTGAATCGATGGCGAATTTTGGAGATGATTGAGGAATGTGAATAGATTCGGATGTAAAACCCTTATTCTATGCCGCAATTCAGCTTGAAAACTTTCAACACCATTATTGGTTCTATTTGGGTGATTTACCACTGTTAACCGATCAGGTCCAATGGTTAACGTCAATATATATATGTATAGTCTCGTTTTAAAATCTTGTTTTGCTAAATTACTCATTACAATTGATAATTGGAAGCTTATCGTCGAGCAATATTGCTTCCTGCGCTGAATAATAATATGCATTAATAAACAACAGAGTCTTCAAGGACGCCGGTATAATATTAATACTAATTTACAAATGTAAATAAAAACGTTCTCCATAAAAAAGCTTATTAGTGTAAACTTCACAATCAGTAGGCTAAGCGCGTTTGAAAGAGATATCGCTAGTCTATCTTTAATAATCAGTTATTATTATGAAAATATAAGGTTTTCAGTTATTAATTAATATCATGTAGGCCGGAGGCCTATTAGTGGACTTTGACGCAAAGGGTTAAAGTAAGAGTTAATGCTAATAATAATATACAGGGTACGGATTAAAAAAGTGGACCCCTAATTGTTCTACTTTAAATTTTGTCGAGACCATTCTGCCTAGGTGCACCATATTTACAGGATATATTAGCAGGTCAGTTTCACACCATTTATGAAAATTTCATCAAATTCGATCAATAGATCGCCAAGTTATCGGATTCTGTGACCATATCCATCAAATATAAATATGCGCCGTGTCGTTTAATTATTGAATTGTAATTATTTAGTTGATTCCTATGAAATGTTTTAGTTAAACGGAACAACTAATTCTATCTCTTGTCACCAAATTTCATTTGGATATCTTTAGAAACAAAAAAGTTTTTGATATATCAGTGTGACGGAGAAGACAAATTTTGCAGTTCATAACGTCATTCAATGTTAAATAAATCATGCTTCTTTCAATTCTATCTACATACTTGTCTACACCGTCGTACTGATATATCAATAACTTTCTTGTTTTGTAAGATATCCTAATGAAATTCGGTGACAAGAAATAGAATTGGTTACTTTATTGCTGCAATATTTTATAGGAATCAATTCATTAATTACAATTTAGTTAGCTAAAAAAAGATGACGTCATAATAATTCAATACTGATAAACTGTTCTCGACCCCTGTCGTGTCCAAATCTGAATAACTTATTTGTTTGTAAAGACATCTGAATGATATTCACTGCATTGTTGTAGCATTGGTTGTTCCCCATTTGTGCAAAATTGTACAGGGATCGGTGCACAATTTACGATTTAGTGGCAAATATATAAACCTTCTCACTTATAAAAGACATGACGTATATTTATATTTGATTTGGTAGGGTCACAAATACGCCGATAACTGGACCATCTGTTGATCAAACTTGATGAAATTTTCACACATGATGTAAAATTAATCTGCTAATATATCCTGTAATAATGGTTCACATAGACTGAATAGTCTTGACAGAATTTTAAAAAACAATTAGGGGTCCACTTTTTTAATCCGCACCCTGTACAATGCTTTTATATTGTATTTATTATTTTATTTCTTGATACCCGTTAAAACTCAAACATCTTACATAGAAGTAACAGAGCAATATTACGAGCAATATTACAACGGTAATACAATACAAATTTATCCCCCCCCCCCCCCCGTCATCATACATCATCACCGGTCCCGACCCCCCCCCCCTTGATGACGTCATCACTGGGGAGGGGGGGTCGGCCGTCGGTGACCGAGTGCGGTCGGTCACCTAGGATATATAGAGCGTAGTCTATAAATGACTTCCGCGAAAACAAGACTGTATAAGTAGGCCTGGTATAACGGTTCATTTATGGTACGTAACAGAACAAAGAGAACAGCTTTAAAACAAGTTCGCGAGCCGTACATTTTGCAACATCATAAAAATTATAATTGTTGACAATGGAAAAAGAGCAAAACATGTTTGCTGTCTCTAACTTCCTTAGCTTTGGGGGAAACTCATTTTATGATAGAATATAAATGTTTCTCTTTCATATTTAAAATACAGGTCTGGTAAAGAGTGGGCTAATTGAATTAACTTACTTAGGTCTACATATCATATTCTGTGTTCTCCGACATTTATTACTGGTATTCTTCATACGAAGCAACTGAAAACGTTTATGCCTCAGGCTAACATATGTCTGCACTTTGTTCTATAAGTAATGTTGTGCCATAATATGACAAAATTAGAGGCTTGTAGATTATAATAGGTCCATAGGCTATCAAAACATAATTACATAATAACTCCTCATGATCCGATATAATAATTAATAGTAGCCTAAAGTTAAACTAGTAGAATTAATGAATTATTATTACCTACAATGTTCTACATGTACCTACAACTCTGTAGAACGGCAGGTCATTGATGTCTTCAAGTTATATTACTGTAATATAATAACACGTACGGTAATAGCCTACGCGTTTCATATAATCCCAACCGTTTCCCATGAAAACTAATGCATGGTTAATAGCCTAGTTCGAACAATGTCCACTGCGCATGCTCCGTCACCCCTCCGTGGCATCTGGGTCATAAGTCAGGTTGATTAATTGACTAGTCTTAGCATATAAATACGAGGGAACAGCCACATTTTTCTATTATTTCGACCAAATACGGTGATTTCTTAGTTTATATTTAATAACATTTATTGGTATAGGTGTTTTAACTGTTTGCATATATGACTCCGTGGTTAAAATTTGTGTGAAACTCCTGAAAACTGTATGTTTATCATTGAATAGCTATGTAACCATCAACCAAGCGTGCATAGCAACGGAACCACGGATCTCCAAGAATTACATGGCTCGAACCAGTATATTGGTTATTAATTAAATTTTAAGAGAGATAGTTACTGTATTCCATGTTAATATCATGTGTAAGTTTTACTCTAATTAGCCTATATTAGGCAGTGACTTTACAGGATTGCATAACCCTATTGCTCAAATAAATAAAGAAATTCTGTAATATTACAGGATGGCTGACTATTTTGGCAAAGTGGATAAGATCATCAGATTTGGCTCTTTCACTAATGGCCGGTAAATCCTTGGCTAATCTCTCTGCTCTGTGCGCCTACGAGGAGTCAAAGAAAGAGTGGCCGAAGATCTCTAAGCCAGTCCTATACAAAGATGGAATATATCTCTATCATCCAATGACGCCTGGACTAAGGTATTGGATGTAATTAATCATCTACTTGTAAAAAAAAAATGCATTCTATCAGTGCCATTTAATTTTAGTGTATGTATCTTAGCCTATATAAAACTTTTATGGTAATATTAAAATGAAAACATTGTACATTTACATTGGCTTTGTAGATTCAATTAGAATTAATTCTCGTTATTTCTTACCTTACATAAGAAAGGCGAGGTACCAATTTATGATATTATTGCAATTTTATGAATAATGAAATGTAGCAATATTATGCCATAATATTCATATTATGTAATGTTACATAAACGACAACAACAACAACGAAATTACAGTGCTACCGTCGTCAATGAGCACTGTGCAGCCAAAGCCAAACCGATAACCAGTATAAAAAATAATAATAAAAAGTCCAACGGTGCCAACCAAAACCATTAAAATCAGTCCAGCGGATAAAGTTAGTAAGCTTACAGTCATAATATTTGTGTCATTGTAGTACGAAAGAAATTGAGGCTGATATTATATTCTTGCATGGTTTGCGTGGAGGACCTTTCAAGACCTGGCGGCAGAAAGATAGAATGTCAGCTAAAGTGAATAATGGTAAACACACTAAATTCAAATAATTTATCGTGCTACAGTTTGAGTTAAGATTTATTTTCTGTAATATATGGAAAGTTTAATAGCTTTGTCTATCTTAATAATTATTTCTTTCACATCATCTAAAAGTTATTAATTGTTACATATGAAGCTAATTAGTAAAGTTCTTCTTAAAGTTTTATATTTTATTGATGTTCGAATGAGTGTTTATTTCTTTTAAAATTACACACATACATCTACATTAGCTGTTCATCATTTAGTTAGCATTCAATTGCTGATATTTATTTTGTTATTTTTCATTTCTTAATTAGAATAGTAGCCTATATTCATGCTTTTATAAAGTCATTCAATTTCAAACAACTTCAAATCTTTTGTTAGCGTTGCTGTTTTTGTTTTAATAAAGCTGGAATAATGCTATGGGCATTGGGCATGGTATGTTGAATTGCTGATACTTGCATGAGTTTGTATGAATTTGCCTCTTGTAGATTGATTTCACGTTATATCATCAGTGGTTAAAGTGGGTCGGAACGCGGTGGAACGGCGTTCCGGCACCACCGACAAATCTCAACATTGTGTTACACCACCTCTCAATAAATTTCAATATTTCTGACCTAGAGCGTGCCACCACCACCACCCAAAAATGGAATTCCACCAGTTCCACCACCTACCATTTTCCACTTTAACCACAGTGGAAAATGGTAGATGGTAGGTGGTGGAACTGGTATTGTTGCTGCCATTGAGATAAAATATATTATAATATTAAACAAATTAATTAATTAATGAAATGATTGGTCAGGAAATACCTCAAGCATGAAGGAAGGTGTTGTGGAGAAGAACGGCTGTACCACAGAAAGGTCTACTGATGAGAATTATGGATCTAATGGAAACAGCTATACACACTGCTGGCCTAAGGTATGATACATTAGAAATATATTTAAGGTTAGCCATCCGGTTCATCATAACGACGAAATCAGGGACGTCTCAAACAGCATAGCTTAGATGAGACTAGCTGGTCTATTTAGTCACAGCCAGGAAAACATATAATGCAGAAGGATGAAGGGGTCCAACAAGATGGAAGTCCATTAATCCATGAATTTATAATTTATTCCATGTTAAGATTAATACATTAAAAAAATTGTTACTACTTCTGCAGTGAATTTTTTATTATTAACATTTTGTTTATGTGAGACGTGGTGTGCACTGTGCAGCATAGGTTGATGTAATGCATGTTGTATTAAAAGATTTTGATTTTGCTGTGTATGGTATATTAAAAATGCTGAAAAATTGTAAATAATTTTTTGCATTATTCTGTTTCCAAAATAAGTTCTTTCATTTACTATAACAAAATAAGGCAGTCACAGTAGCCTATATAGATTTCAGTTTTTATCTTTTCTTAATGGACACGTTAAACTAGTTCTTATTTTTGTATGATAGTATGTAACAAATAAATTAAACTTATTTCAGAGCAGAACTGGAACAGTCTGCTCTGACAGTCTCATTAATGATGTCGTGTCGCTGGCATCGTCTACAGATGAGGAAACATACCTTAACTATACTTTTCAAATTTGTTTAGTTTCATAAGCTTTTGTGATGTCTTTTTGCAAATATGACACTGCTATTCAAGTTTTCTCTACTAATATCAGGGTTGATAAAAATCATTATTTTTAAAATTAAAATTAAAAATTGGATTTTTTTATTTGAATCAGATTTTTTAAATTTAAATTGGATATTTTTATTTAAATTGATTTGGACTATTTTTCAACCAAATTCACCACTACTTTTGTGAATTTTGTCTTTATAATGTTACAGAAATTTAAATTTGATTTAAATGCTCTATTTAAATAGCGAATTTTGATTATATTTGCTAAAATCATATTTAAATCTAAAATTGAAACTACATACTTTCTCATCCTGATGACAATTTATCAGTTTGTAACTTTGTATGGGCTTGTTATCCAAGTATATGAAATTATAATAATCAATTTAATTAAAAAACTTCAGTAATATAACTTTACATTTTATGATTTGACGAATTTTATATCTAAGAAGCCAAGAGGACAGCTGGTCTTTTGAGTATAATATTCACTAGGTGGCAGACCTTAAGTATAAGTGAATGAATAATGAATTCAACTGCTATGAATAGGTCTACAATACATGCAGAGTTTTTTAAATCAAATTCACCATTACTTTTGTGAATTTTCTCTGTATATTATTTTAAAATAATTTAAATTCACTATTTAAATCACAAATTATAGTCCTGATTTAAATCAAAGGTTTTTATCCTTGATTTAAATCAACGATTTTTATCCTTGATTTAAATCAACGATTTAAATCGGTTGATTTAAATCATCTCAGCCCTGGTTTTTAGTGTAATTAGAATAAGTTGTTAGTACTGAGTTATATCACCAAATACTCAAGTAGAAGCACAGGTCCGCACACAATTATTATAATAAATGAACAATATACTGGTCTTTAAAATGGTGTCTATGAGTATGTAAAAATCAATAATTTTCACAACTACTTTCTAAATTCCTTACGATATATTTCTGCCGTCAACATTCTAGCTGTTAGCGGCTCGTATAAAGGCTGTTGATATCTCAATTATTGATTTATATATTGATCCACAGTTTCTACCTTCTAACTATCGGCCTTGCATTCATTCTAGAAGTACTGTGCCAACACGATTCACATGTGTTGGGCAACTTATCTCACATCACGTACTTACACATACTTGCACAGATACAACTGCGTGCTAAGTTTAATGTCTGTTTCCGTATCACATGGAAATTCTGTACTTCAGATCCGACAGATGCAACCGGGACGATGATCGTCCACTTTAATATCTAGAACTTTTAATACTACATGGCCAATTCGTTATTTTTATTATCGTGAATACTGGTGAATTGAGCAGTAAAGCTAAAGCTAATTTTAACGTCTGTTTCCGTATCAAAGGATACTTTTACGGGTCTGTCAGAGACGGACCCGGCTGAGACTCGAGGCCAAATGGCACAAGAATCAAATCGGCTTAGGCCCGATTTACAATCAAACTTAAATGTAATATATATAACAATACAATAAGAATTTAACGTCCGGTTCCTCACCCGAAGGCGATGTCCGGCATGTGCAAAATCCTCAAAATACAAACATCGATTTTAATGTTAAATGTAACGTCACCTCGTAATGTTTACAATTATAATTATCGAAAAGTTCCTTCTGACATTGACATACATGTTAAATTCAGTAATTGAAGATTCAATAATTACTTTTTATTCCATTTCGTTTATAAAACGACAACTTATTATAATTCTTACAATTCTTTCAGTCTGATGGCCGTTATTGTATGCATATGCCTATTTATATGTCTTTGCACATTTGATCCGTGTATATGTTGTGCATAATGCGACTCGGATGATGCATCATGTACACATTTGCGTAGCCTACAGATTTACCGTACATTTAATCTTCTGGTGATAATTTAAAATACTTCTCGAAACCGTGTCCATGTGCTTACAAACCTAGAGTGCCACCGACCAAACTATTCAACTGGATCTATTCTGACTCTAAAGGCTGAGTTTAATTTATCTTCTTTGTTATTTATTTTTGTTAATTCCGGGAGCGGTTTCAGCCTAAACAATATGGGGTTGGAGGGCCCTATTCCATGAAGAAGTCTTGGGAGAGGGTTATGTCATAAATATTCACAAATGCTTATCTTCAAATAATTTGGTGGCCAGATTAAATCTGGGCCACTGTCCCTCCCCCGGCCTAGGCCTAGGATCGCCACTTTTTAAATCAAGCATGATACTATTGAAATTCGTGCTATTTAGCATACAATAGAAGCGGTAATAGTTGTATGCACATTTGAAGTAAAGCTTGTAATCTAGTTACACCGCTAAAGATCAATTACCATTTGGGAAGATATCAATAAATGCAAGTCGATCAATATCTATGTATTTAACGGCTGTGTTTTCATCGGCGGCAACAACAAGGGCTGATATGCTAGAATACTGATATTACCGATCACCGATAAAACTGGAAATACCTGTTTGGTTGATTGATGGTGAACTGCTTTCATGAAGTATTTTATAATGTCATTAGGCATTCAATTAGCTCTGCAGGAATATGAAAACAGACACCATGATGACATTATAAAACATTATGCTAATGAGAACATGAATGATTTTTGGAAAACATGGAATAAGAAAATGTATAAAAATGTGAATCATGACGTGTACGTCAATGGG
>JAQFZF010002006.1:0-13052 GCA_034695365.1 Enchytraeus norvegicus
TTTCTGACGGCCTAATGTATGTCATTGTATACTGTTGTTATTATTTGAAATAAACATAGTTCTCTCTCTCTCTCTCTATAACTAGAAAAGCCTACGTATAATTATTTAGTATAAATTAGGCATTACAATGAAGATCTATATATAAATTAACCCGAAATTCATGCCGCTAATTTGAAACTACTAAAGCTTAATTTTACTCATTCTGGCAAGTAGAATTACAATTCAGTGACAAGAAGCGAGCTTCATCGACCTAATCTAGTAGATTAAAACATGCATTGATTAAGATCACTGTATTTCAGTTGATTGATAGAGTGAGTGCTCATTGCTGATGATTGCAGCCATTAATGAGCAAGATAGTTAACTTTTTGTTATTAAGGCTAAAGCTGAATTTAATTTTAGTTTTTGAAGCCTGATGGCTACATTAGTGACGGGTGAGCCCTGGGAATTGAACCGTGAACAAATGGAACCGGAGTCGTGGACTCAACCAATGTTGCCTAATAACAATAATACTGCAGAAATACTAATCTTTTAAGCACCACAAAATTGCCTTTCTTATAATTTATTTAAACATCTTGACCTGTTGCAATTTTATGCAGCGGTTTAAAAGTATATAACTGTAAATTTATTCCAGTTGGATAGTGTTTTCGGTAACATGCTTGCTCGATAAGCAGAATTTCGTGTGTTCGAGTCCCAGCCGGGTTCGTCTCTGACAGATATCCTTCGATACAGAAGCTGACATTAAACTTAGCTTTAGTACAGCTTTCTATGTGTTTTGTTTGTTTTTGTAGAAAAAAATTAATGACAACGAATGGCTTAAGTAAATGATGACCAAAATTGGAAGCTGGCTTAGAGATTGGATACCTGATTGGTTGAATTACTCCGGTTCCACACCGAGCGGAGATAACATGGATGGTTCTCGTGTTGCCGACGCCTTGATAAGTGAGTTGACGTCTCAGATGCGATTGGCCGTGGAGAGAGATAGAGAACTCGAACAAGAGCATCGTCGTTTAACTTCTGGTGGCATCGATTACGGCTGGCTGGCAATGTCTCAACCTAAACCTGACTCGCTGTCAGAAATAGAGCGCTTGGAACTGGAGAGCCTTTGTTCCCGTGTGACAGCGGAGGAATCGAGTCAGGTGATGAGAGGTTTCCGCATGGCGCTGCAGCGCGATCCTCCAGTCAATGCAATACCAGCGATACTCAGAGCCGTGATACAACAAACCATACAGAGTCGTCAGAACAAGAAGTGTGAAAGTTCTTCGGCATCCTCGACCGCATGGCTGAGTAGAAGTGTGGCTAGACTAAGATCTCTCCGACAGTTAACCGCCACAGTGTCTGTCAGTTCTGACGAGTCCACGGCTGACGTGGAGATGCAAAGCTGCAGCTCAACAGAGGCATTCCATTATTGAAGATTTGTTGTTTGTATCATTATTCTAGTCGTTGATGTTTTGGTTGCAGTTTTATTTTGTAAATAATGTTGATCTGAACTAGTGATCCCAATCCCATATTCTCAGCCAACATTCCTTCAATTTTTTTCCTGTGTGCGCAATAATTGTGAATAAGCAGCGTCATTTCTGAGTGAGCAACACATTAAAAAAATTTTTGTGATTGTGAATATTTGTATGTTTCTTATTAAGTATGACAAACCATCTCTTATAGGCCAAAGTATTTGAAGCCAAAACTTCTGCCTGGCATTTGAAACTGCTAAGTGGCATATTCCAATGATGTGTTCGGTTGCACAGCCACACATTAGCAGGAAAGTTTCTAGCGACCCAATCATGTGATTTATACAGATCTTCAATCCTATATGATCATAAATTCTTCAACTAGCTTCTGGATCACAAATGAATCTGTGATGCAGCTAATAGAGGATTGGGAATCCTAATGTGAACTAGTGTGCTCATGTTGGTAGACATGTGATTGCTTAATGTTGTATTCATATTCTACAGCCTTGTGTGATAGTTTTAGAATGTAATTTTCTTTTGTGTTTGTCATAATGTTATTTATTTTATTAATACTTACTGAGAGATTAATTATAATGCATGCTGTACATTTCAAAACATTATATAATTTATTCATATATTATATAGACTTGTTTTTTATATTGTCTTTTGAACTCTTTTCAATATTTCTAGTCAAAGAATTATGTATGGTAACTGAGCTGTTAAGTAATGTCATGTTGTTATCAATCTAAATTTTTCGCCACAATTAGATAATTCATGCAGACTAACCGTCTCTAATTCTGTATCCTTTTTGTTAATGATATTTGATGATGATATTTATATTTTATGATAACTGTACATTATGCTGTTAAATACTGGTTTAATCATGTTGCTAAATATTGCTTAGTTGACATGTAAAACTTGAATATGTTTGACTAATATAGTTAGGTCATTTAGTCCTCAGAAATGATCACTTATACGAGCAGTATAAAAGCTGTAAAGCTAAGTTTAACGTCTGTTTCTGTATCTAAAGATACTGTCGAAGACGGACGCGTCTCTGACAGGAGACGTTTCATTTAAGATGAAGCGTCGCCTTGCTAGTAAGTTGCATAGTGCTGACTGCTTTTATTACTATATTACATTGTGCAATTGGTTGTGTTAGCTTGTGTTCTAATGTAGTCTGTGTGCGAGTAGATTTTGTTGTTACTTTGTAACTTGAACCATTGTGCCACTCAATCTAAGGATCTCAGCTTAATTGCGATACAATAGTAGGCCTACACAATGTATGAATTCATATATCGTTGCCTAATTCTGTATCGTCCCGTTGATGCAAAAATGTTTTAACCGCAATATTTGAGATTTTCATTTTATGTTTATTTTGTGAAGTTTAATCAATAAAACTGCCACAGAAAAGCATCCTAAAGTTCTGCGAAATAAAAGGGTGTTATTAAGGTCTCGAAAAATCATTTTATTCCATTGGCAGAAATTCTGTTTTTATAGTTGTCAAATGTTAAAATGAGCCTTAAATTCAAGCATTCCTCTTAAGTTCTTAACAAGGAAAAGTTACTGAAATCTTATATTTATTTATAAGTAGTAGCATCTCATTGTTTCACTCAGTGTCTTCCTTAGTCGCCTCTCATGAGTATCAACACTATTCCACAGTTGGTTCTCACTCTTTTCAATTTTTAATATCTCTCATTTTTGTATATAATAACTCAAAGGTACTAACTCCCATTTCTATATAACTACCGTCTGTTAACTGTATATTTGACAATGAGACTTAATTAATACAAGACTTCTCTTATAAATATGAGACTTAATTAATACAAGACTTCTCTTATAAATATGAGACTTAATTAATACAAGACTTCTCTTATAAATATGAAGCTACAGAATGAGACTATCTTGAGACTTAACTTTTAACGTATAAATATTTGACTTGTTACCATTAAAATATGGAATACTCATGTTTGTCGTGTAATAAATGTAGCTATGACTATTGTAATAGAATGAACTGATTTAAGATAATATATTTTAGGTAACTTTTCCATATTGGATCCGCAAAATGTAAGAATAGTCCAACCGTAAAACGGATGTGTTTCCTAAAAGCAAACTAACGCAGATACTGTGAAAGACAATTGGAAAACCACCTCAGAAAACATACTTTTTCCTTGAACAGAGGCATTATTTTAGGTGTAAAACAATGATGAGACCAGTTTCTTGGTCGATGGTGTGCTCATTGGGAAGTGAGATAGCATTAGCTAGATGATTGAGCATAGGGATTTTTATCCTGGACATGCCGTCTGGCAGGGCACTAGATAGATGGATTTCAGTAATTATACAAGTATAGCGAGACAAATAATATAGTAATTATTAAATATTTTATTATTTATTGAGGGAATCTGGAACACATGCATAATATGGATGGTTAGATTATTTACAAAACAACAAGGCCAACAGTACATGTCACAGTCTATGAGAGAATAAATGAAATCTCTGGCTTATTACTTAGCTGTATCAACATATTATTATTCTACATATATGTAGGCCAGTTGATATATTAATAATAATTTAGCCACATGAGCTAATGCTGCAAACTAGTATGCAATCTTAACCATATCTTTGCACAGTGTTTTGAAAATAAAGAATGTTATATAACTGTACAAGCTTTGGTTTAATAATTAATAAGTCTATATATACTAAACAACAACAACAAGTTACAAGATAGGCCTAATGTGTGGTCAAGCATTGCTTGCAGGGGACAAACATAATAGATTATCTATCCAGTGCTCTGCCAAACAGTCGGTCCAAGGCACCAATTCATACACAGTCTACATGCTCGCCTATTAATGAGCACACCATTGATCAACCAAACAGGTCTATCCCATTACAAAGGCTTTGTCCTTACCAGACGTAAAATGATGCCTTATCTCAAGGAAAAGTATGGCTTCTGAGGTGGTTTTCAATTGCCTTCCTCAGTGATTGCGTTAGTCGGCTGCAAAACGTGCAGCTTTCGGTTGGTCTATTCTCGAGTGGGTTACTAGAAATACATTATAGTATATCTTCTATACATTTGCTTACATGTATTTAGTGGGTTACTAGAAATACATTATAGTATATCTTCTATACATTTGCTTACATGTATTTGTATTATATTGGCATACATGGAACACATTGCTAATAAATTCCCTTGTTGAATCAGTAACTCGAGAATAGACCAACCGAAAACCGCACGTTTCGTTTGTCGGGGCAACTAGCACAGATAATGAGGAAGGCAACTTGAAACTACCTCAAAGAGACATAAGTTACGTAAAGGCATAACCTCTGTGATGTGTTGATCACATACAAATCAACGGAGTGCTCATTAGAGAGTGAGATAGCGGACTATGAATTTCAATAATAATATTACGCAATATGCACCATGGACCTGTCATTAGGCAGCACGAGAGAGAAAGAGAGACAGGTACATGTAGGCTAAATATTGACACTGTTAACACAATAATTTATAACCTGTTTAATATTACCGACAGTTGTCTATTAAAGAAGAATATGTAGGGCCTGGTAGGCCTCTATATTATTTATACAAGATATCGATGATTGTAATTAAGAAATAGCACTAAGTTGCGACAAAAACACAAACACGTACAGTACACATGCTACACGTTTACATGATTATGAGCTCATAAAATAAATTAGTCAAACTACCAAAATAATATAAAAAATACAAAAATGAGGTGGTTAATGTTATGATGTATCTAACACAAAATAAAAGCACATAGTCTATTAAATCACAAATTACATCTCTTACTTATGCATCAACATTATTATCATAGCGAAATTAATTATTACAGAGTATCATGCAATAGGCGGCAGTGCACAAATTATACATAAATATTGAGGGGGGGGGGCGCCTACATTGATGAGGTACTTTGAGTTATAATGGGTTGCCATATTGCTAAATACATTGGTCGCATGGAATGACAACTAAAAACATAACCACTGAGATATCAGTTCCCCCATACTAGCCTACCATCTTAATATTTGTAACAAATTCTGCATCTAATATCTTCAAAGCACCATACAAACTTTTTAATGTCCCGTTCAACAATGAAAATTAGACTTACATACCTACTGAAATATTATCTTGAAGCCAGATGCTTCAAGATAATTTACCAGTAGTCTATTGTTCGCGTCTGAGAACACATCCAGTTAACCGAATGTCTAATCTCAGTTTTCTGGAACAATGAAGAGCAGCATCATCATAGTAAATTTAAGATACATTACTAGATAGATCTAACTTTCATCTGCATTACATGTTTTTAAATTCGAAGTGATTTTTAAGTTTCGTCTACACACTATTAAAGGCGAAGTAATTTTTCTCTGATTTTATGACTAGCGATTTTAGCACATTATATAAAACCAAATACATATTTATAAAACCAGTACGCTTTGCTAGTCTATAGTCTACTAATTATTTCATAAAAGCAAAATTCCTAAATTGAAACAAAGATAACAGTTTCCATATTATGTGTTAGTTTATAAAAATAAAGTAATAAAATGATAAAAAATCAGATATGAGTCACACACACACAACATAATTATTATGCCAATCGACGAGATGCAATATGATTATATACACAACAATTTAAAATAACATATTACACCTACAGTATATATTAGAAATATATAGCAGGATATTGTTTGCCAGAGTAATTATTATTTAAGTCCTTCCGTAAGGGAGATATTAGCATAGAAGGTACGAGTCATCTAATATTATTAATAAATATCACATCAAAACAAAATTCAATAACAGTCAGCAGATAAATTTTATAGCGAAAATGTTACGAATTTTGCATTTACTAATATAAAAAATAACAATCAGTAATTGATATTAAAATTCTTTTTTAATTTTTGTAATCACATTGTATCCCGCAGTAAACAAAACAAAAGTTTACAAAATTAAGCAATGTATGCCATTATTATATACATGGTAGTTTATAACAATACAATACAAATACAGGTTTTATTAGGCCTATATATATATTTATTAGTAGGTTATATATACAATACAATGGTAGACTTTATATGCTTTCAAATATTGTATTCATACGCCCATACATTAAATACAATTTGCATGATTAATTGATTATACATTACACCATCGTTTCAAATAGGTTAATAAGATATCTTAACTTATTCATTACACATGACAATGATATTACAAGAGATTTAAAATGGCAAACTTATCACTTTCTTCACCATATGTTTTTCTGTAGCACAGAATGAACCAGTGACATTTCATATTAGAAACGTCTCTAACAAAATCATTGAATAAGGAACAATAGTATAAATTCCTTGAATAATTAAACTTTATCATATACATGCACATGTGGTTAAATTAAAAACTAAAAAACATAATCACAGAAAAAATACAGAAAGACAAAAAGAAAACTTCTCTTTAAAATTGTGATAAAGATATTAGTTAGGTAGGATGAATCATTTTAATACTAGTTTTCCTTTAGCAATAATTATTATAGCAATAAATATAGATAACTTGATTAATAACTTAATAAAAGATGCATGTAGTACAAATAACTGATATATTCAGACAATCAATTACATTAATTAGATCTATACTTTGGCCAATTATAATTATATTATTATTCACTAGCAGTACAAAACAATATAGTCACGCATTATGACATGCATAATGTCTTTAATTACCGCATTATATAGCGAAATGAAATGATTGCCACGCATAAATATTTTGGCACAAGTTTAATTTCATTAACTAATATAAAGGAAAGCATGATCAATATAAAAATTATGAATAACCAATAGCAATAACCGATAGCTTAATTATATTAAAATAATGAATAAATTATTCATGCTATTTCTGTACTCAAATGATCCACTTTAATAATTTCACTGTAGCATTTCGCATAAAGCAACATGTTATAAATAGGCTTCATGATTGATTGCATGAAATGTATTTTATCATTATTGATTGTACAATCTTAATAAGCAGTGGCTTCTAATGATTGCCAATCACATATTAAAAGTAAATAAGAGATTGTGAAACTTAAAACAACTAAAAATGTACAACATAAATGTACTATATTATTGATACAACCGATAAAACTGTTAAGATTACAGTAAAAGTTTTGGCCTGTCATTTAACCAATTAAGAATTTTCTTACAATACAATAACATATTAAAAAGAAAAAAATTGTAGGCATGATCATTGATAAAAACTCTAATATAGCTTCGGGTAATAATTTGTAGAGCTAAACAGCCTTGTTAATAAGATATTTATCCGCTAAGCAAGTAATGATCTGCTGTTTCTGAACAGCATACTTCTAAAATGCAAACAGACGTTAAATTAATAGCTGTACTTGAATAGCAAGATGATTATAGAATCCTTTGTGTTTAACTAGAAAAATTATCCCTTAAAATAAAAACTATACTAACTTAAAAAATCACAACATGTAGAAATAGGTGGGTTAAAGAAAAAGTTTGGTTTCAAATTGGTGTCAAAGTAAAGAGACACTACGAACGATGAATCCTGGTTTAGATCCTCACGCCTCTTATATGGGTAGCAAGTTTTCAAACATTACCACCAGACCATTCAAAAAAGAGTAGCTACATTGAATTCGATAATTGATTGTAGCCTATTAGTATATACTGAAAGACACTCCAAACATACACAAATCATCATAAGACAACAACAGAATATCAGCTAAATAACTGTTAGTACAATAATTGCTTTAATAACCAAATATCACATATTGTTACATAATTTAATAAATAATATTATTTGTAAATATATCCTCATATACATGGATATATATGCAATTGTTGGCCACTGCAGTTATAGAGACAGAATATATACAAATTATTGAAACAGTCATTTTCATATTTATAAACTAATTACAATTGGCCTATATTCGTATAATAGTACTTCGCAAAAGTATACGTGATCAAACAAATGCATGTGTATCCATAATTAGCTGCAATCTGCATGCATTATTACCAATGTGCATATAGTGCAATATGTTATTATAATGGCCTTTTGTTTCATGGGCTGAGCCTTAGGGGGGTCCGGGGGTCGGACCTTCCCCCCCCAAAGTTTGAGATGGGGGGAGGTTAGAGTAACTTTTGACACCCAAAAGTTGATATATTTTGCTTAATAAAAATGAGTTTTATGGCGATTTCTATATCTAATTGTTGAGTGCATGACTATTTTTTGTGTTCCCTCATAGTTTTGACAAAACAGGGGGGTCAACAAATGTTTGGACCCCCAATACTTGGACCAAGTCTCCACACATACTGTGTTTGACTCCTTTAATAGGATGGCATCATAAATATGCTCCTTATTGGTTTTACTGAAATAATCAAATACTTAATTTACTTAAACTGGCTATAATTAAACTTGACAAAGTTTGTTTATTTTTGCCAATAAATTCTGACTTAACATTTTAATGCATGCACCGTTTTAATTTCACATGCATTCGGGCGCCTCTGTCAAAAGGTCCTACAAGCTATCAGCGATCGAAAGACCAAACAAAGTGCAGGAAACGTAGCAACAAATAGCCTATATAGCAAGAAGTAAACCTTTTAAAATTCAGCATCTTTACTAGACGATAGCAGTGCCATAAAATTGAAATATTCAAACGAGTAAAACTTAACAACAATTGATAACAAGATGGCACAAGCTTTACAGACGAGAATAGTCAAGTATTAACTGTTTTTAGTACACTAAAAGATATTTGAATTTACTAATACATAATATATACTTCAACTCTGTCAAATGCAGTGAAATGATAAGACGATTCAACACTCAGACTGTTTTCTGCAAGTCTGCTCTTCCATCTAAAACACAGACAACACAGCTATGTATTAGCTTAGGCTACTATTCAAATGTCAAATTGCTATTTAAAAATATATATCCTGGAAGGCTTATCATGTACCTGAGCTGATTGCATAAAACAAAATTATATCCAAGAAAATAACATAAACACTATACAGTTATAAGCCATGGACCTGCCATTAGGCAGTGCACTGAGAGATATATATATACAAATTATATAATATATATTATATGGGCTAGATTACCAGTTGATGATATCTGTAGCTACAGAAGAATGGAGAACATTCAACCCATCGACGCTGTAGTTTATTATACCGTCGTGATAACCGCTGGACATCACACCATTGGACAACGATCTGCTTGATAACAGCTTGCTCGGCAACTTCTGTGTAACATTGTTAAAAATACAGATTGCATACCACGTCCCTGGCATCATCCCTGTATCAGGAAACATCCCTGACATCATCCCTGGATGAGCAACAGACGTTAAACCTTTATTGTTATTATTATTAAGATTATACAAATTTAATAAGACATGGATATATTATAATTTTAAAATAGTAGGAAGTATAAAAGTTAGGCACTTTATCTGATCCAATTCCTATGATTTATTTATTTGTGATACCATGATATTTTCGAACTCGTTTAACGAGACTGTAGATAGTCAGTTGTGCTACTAACCGCTACTAATCAGTACACAATGTAGCCAAGGCATCGTTTTTCCTTCGCCACGTAATAATTCTATGTAATCTTGTGCATCTATCATGTGACAGTTGAACTCAACATTAGTAAAGAGAAATAAACAATATAATACTCAACAAAGTGAGTCGCTGACAGCCAAACAATAGAATTTCCACTGTTGGGTCTAAATGACATTTTGCTGTTAATTTTTTTGTCGATAAAGTTTGTATTTTAAAGTACCACATAAGTGCTGAAAGGCCTGTGGCTACTTGCCCATTCTCACCCTGATATGTTTGCTTCTCTTACTCTGTTCAAATATTAACTTTTGTAAGACGACAAAATATAAATAAATAAAATCTAAATAATGCTCAACAAGTTAAGTGACTCTTAAGCAAACATAATGTTCAACCATAATGTTCCAGTTGGACAGTCTAGTACGTAGCAAGCTTGCCTGATAAGCCATGGGTTCGAGTGCCAGTAGTGTCCGTCTGACAGTTTCCTTGGATACGGAAACTGACATCAAACTTAATTCTACAGCTTTACTTTAAATAACAAGACTTAGTGACAACCTACCGAGAGTAGATTAGCTGATGATCCAGTGAGCACCAATGATGATTTATCTGTGACCAGTAATGACTGTGCGAACCCAATCGTAGACTTGGAGTGTTGTAAAACTTTTGATTGGTTTGTGTTGCTAGCGACAGCACTTGATATATTGACCATGGTAGATCTTCCATTCTCTAGAGGGTTGAATTCGGATCTGAGCGACAAGTTATTGCAATGACGATTTTGTTGAGAGCAGAGAAGTGGAGAGTCGTGTGGTATAACCTGGTGAGAGTTGGAACTCAATGAATTAGGCTGCAGTATGTCTTGAGAATTAACTGAAACTGAATTTGGATGAGTTAAGTGTTGAGAATTTATTGGCACTGAATGCGGCTGAATTATATGCTGAGAGTTTATATTCAAAGAATTTTGTTGCGCATTGTGTTGAGAATTATATGGCACTGTACTAGGTTGCACAACATGCTGTGAGTTTGGATACACAGAATTGGTTTGTGCATGAAATGGTCCCGACCCACTGCCAGCGTGTTGACAGTTTCTTTGCACAGAATTATGGTGTACCATTTGTAGAGAGTTTAGACGTGTTGAGCAATGCTGTTGCAGCATGTTCTGTGAATTATGGTGCACAAAATTGTGTTTCATATGCTGTGAGTTTAGATGCATTGTACTAGCCTGCACAGTATGCTTCAGATTATTTGGCACCAAACTCTGTTGCACCATGTATTCGGAGTTTAAATTCACATTTTGTGGCATTGTAGCATGCTGTACAGTATGTTCAGAATTGTGTAGCATTAAACTATAAGGCGCGATATGTTGAGAGTTAATTGGAACTAAACCATGCTGTGAACTGTGTTCAGAATTAGATGCAACTGAACTATGCTGTCCGACAGTCTGAGAGTAAGCGGATGGATTAACGTTTTGACAATCACTATATTGTTGTGATACCACGATAGACTTCGGATTATCTTCAGATAAACCATTGAGATGACCATTTAACAAGGAATCAGCTCCATTACTTCTAACATCACACATGTTAACATCATCATCATCAACCTCCCAGCCCATATGATTCTCAAATATTCTATTTAAAGCTTCCATAGTAGGGGAATTCAGATTTGACGACTGATTGGAACCACACATGGATAATAAAGTTGTAGAGATTTCATTCCCACTATCTAACTCTGTTGACACTACCATGCTGGGTTGGCCACTACTGGTATTAACTGTTGAGGTAGAGTTTAGTGAAATCTGATTTAGAATTGTATTACCCGCAGGACTATTGTACGTTGATGTCTTAATATCGCAATGCAGACTATTTGATGGAGGGGTATTCAGTGATGTCACAACTTGCCCGTGATTTAAATATACCAACTCATTCGACATTGTCGTTAGTGATGACTGAGGCTCATACGTTATCGACTGACCCACATTTGTTGTCTGCTCGGCAGCCGAATGAGGAAATGATACATGAGCCGTTGTCGTAGATATACAACGACCTTTAGCAACAGTCTGATGGGATGAAGTAGTGGGATGAAGAATGGCACAATGGCTGACAGCAGACAAATTACTTAATGATGACGATGCCGCAGACAAATCACTTAATGATGACAATGCCGCAGACATATTGTGTACATCAGATAAACTATGTGCTGATGACGCAGCAGAAGAATTATGTTGAGATAAAATGATATCAGGTAGAATTGAATCCGACATCATATACGAATCAATAAGTGTAGTGTTGTAATCCGACGAATTTAAACCAACATCAGCATCAGACACACTAGCTTGAACTTTAGTTCTTTTGCTAATAAAAAATAATGAAGGATATATTAGAGTTAACCCTCTGCTTATGTTGTTTTGAAATGCATAATGTTCACAAACCATAACACACACAATAATGATAATAATTATAATTATTAAAGTATATGGCATTTGTTAGGGATGATGTTAGGGACGTCCTAGCAGCATAAATAAATATATCACTACAAACCGGTACATCCACAACGATTATAGAAGATAATATATGACTGAATGAATAAATTCTATTGGGATAATCAACCCCCTAGATATGCATGCAGAAACAGTTGAACCAAGTTTATGCACTTACTACTTATATATTTGCTTGAAATAATTCAATTACGCAAAATACTAGGAACCATAAACACAATATATTAATACAACCTTTTCCTCAAAATTTTATCAAATGTACCTGTAAGATCTGAAATAATAGAAATATAGCCTCAGGCCCTAGAGCAATGAAACGCTTATTAAATATTTATTGAATTGTTTAAAATTAAAGAAATTACAAGAGAAGTAGGCTAATTCTATAAAGAACCGTTTAAAAATTGAAGAAATTTGAAGAAACAAATGTTAATTTAAATTTATTGAATTGTAATGGAGAATTGACACTTTCATATGCTGTTCAAGGCCACGAGAAATTTGACAAATACCTAGCGGGTGCTCTAGTGTGCTCAGTGATGGAGTGGAATGCAGCCCTG
>JAQFZF010002007.1:0-13048 GCA_034695365.1 Enchytraeus norvegicus
AGCGCTTGAAATGAGTCTTTAAAAATATCTGATGTTTCATTTCCCAATATCCCGTTATCATTATTAATTTTATTATCCATATCCAGTGTGCAAATTAAGAAATTCTAAAAAGTGAGAGTCTCCGAAAATGTACGCAGACAAGGATCCGAGCCGACCCTCCACACAGCCACAGCATCTATCGTATTTTTACTGATATGAGGGGTCAGATATTTCAGGGGAGGGGTCCGCCTTTCATACCTCCAATGGTAATTCTCTCCTCGCCCATATCAGCTACTACAGTGTGTTACGGAATTCTAGTTGATTTCTTACTGATCTCAAGTTTTAACTCAACCATCACAGTCTCCATTCTCGAGATAAATAAACGCATTAATTCTCTTCACAAACGACTCTCAGCGCTATGCTGTAACAGCGCGATAAAAAGTGAAGCAGTCGAGTTACGTAAATCCTACATAAAAATGGACGCCTGCAATTTTCTATCGCTTGTTGGTGACAGGTCAAGTATCAATTCGTGTTCTTGTATTACCCATATCTGCCAAGTGCAGGTACCAGGCTCGGATTTACGGGAGGAGAGGACTGGGGTTCCCTTTCGGAACTCTTCGATTTCAAAATATTACTATATGACGCATTTAAATACCAAGTTGACATTACCTACATGTAATTACCCCTATAACTCAAACCTTAAACGTCCCCCGCGAAAAGTCTTATGTAAAATATCGTTGGTCTGTCGAAAATTTGTACATCCTTAACTCCGTGCCATTGTCAATAGGATTCCATATTTCGCGGTTCTAGTCCCAATGCCCACCTGCCCTGTCACTGTTTTCTTGAGATCCGAGGCAGATATTTTCACACATTAAGCCAGCGAGATATACACTGATACAGGGTGCTCCCAATAGACCGGCCCCCTACGAATTTTCAATATATTTTCGCCATCTGGAGTCTGTAATAGTAATTTATATGAGCATTCAAATTTCTAACACATTGGTATACCAACTTTCATTTAAATATTTGGTCTAGCAGCCGAATTATATTTTTTTTGCACATCAACCCGACCCAAAAGCTTTCTAAACTAGAAAATAATACGCAATAGGCTAGGCCAATACCGAATCTGAAAGTAGGGTTTGTGTTCAAAAAAGTGAATAGCACGGCTGCTGGACCAAAATTAATATGTCAGTGAAATTTGGTAGGAAGGTACAAAATTGGACCCTGACTGATCTTAGACATTCATATTACAAACAGACTCCAGACGGCAAAAATATTCACAAATTTGTAGGGGCCCGGATTTTTGGCGCACCCTGTATACTCAATTTGCAATATTGATACAATCAACCTGTAGGCTTAATAGTATCTGAACTGATTCAGATGTCTGTCTGGCGACAAACCAACTTGTCACATAAATTGTCGCACACAGTATTGAGTCAGAGACGTAGCTTATTATACAAACAAAGTACACCTGCAGATGATGATAAGCAGTTTCGTTTATCCCTTATCTATAAACCAAACTCGGAGATCGCAAATCGGTGGTCCAGTGGTAGTAGCAACTTACATGTATTATGACTGAACACCGTTAGCCTACTGAGGAGGGAAACTGAAAACCGCCTAATGCCACTTCATAATAGTTGTGAAGCCAATTCCTATCTTCTCCATTATAAAATTGTCTATACAATCAGTGAGTTACTAGGCAATCTTATGATCTTAAGTTCAGAAATCGGCATTAATTCGTTACTGCAGTTTAATTGCATCCTCCAGGAAGCTGCTTTATTCTCCATTATAGGTTCCTCTCGTGTTCGCTGCGTGGTCAGTGCGACTCTATGGCATTTCCGTTGTGATGGTGCGTCGGGTTGTGAAATTATAGTAGGCCTAAATTATAGTTGCCTTACCCTTTTGGTTGAGCCAGTAGCTCATTGGTTTGGTGTCCGACTCGTGTTCATAGGTTCACGGTACAAAGCTCATTAGTCACTGATGTAGTCTATTGACAGAGAAACTAACGTTAAATTTGTCTTTAGCCCTTAGCCTTTTTTAGCGATAAGAAGTGCACAAGTGTCTCCAATACATAACACTTGACCCAGGAGCGAGTAGGAAGTCACGACATAGAGTCCCATAGGAGCATTTAGCAGGGAACAAATCTTCACTTTATGGACAAATTCTGTCACTGATCGAATGCACAAGGTCAGTCTATCTGGAAGGTCCAAAGCGTAAAATCGTTTTATGCATAAATCTCTAATGCATAGAATCCTATAATACATTAATGTATTTCCATAAATACAATATTAATGTATTAATGCATATCATTTAATACATACAATTCCTTTTTTTCTTTTTTTTCCCATATGACACGCGTGCATTCTAACAGAATTTCCACTTTTGTTTCTGTCTTTGCCTTTTTTAATCTGCAGTCTAACTGACTGACCTATAATAATTTACCGTAGAGAGCGATGCAGCAAGCACAAGTACACGATTAACCAACAAGGCACCGATCATTACACGTGTTCAAAGATACTGGCGTTACTGTTTTGTAAGCTGGGATGGCTTGTTGATCCTAGGACTCTTTACTCATTTGGGCCGAGGCGAAGCACTAGCAAATACAATAAACTACGGTAGCCTACATTACTTTTATATTAAGTGTAAGGAGAATGTGACAAATATTGACGGATAAAAAGTAGCGAATGCAAAGTAATAATATTATGAAAGTAAACTTGAACCGTGTTTAAAAATGGTGAACATTATAGAACAAGTACAGAATTTTTCTTTAATATTAAATAGGTTATAAATACTAAAGGTTATTTAGAACAACCATTCAAACCCGATTCAAAAAGGTTACAGAATTGTATCATAGAAAAAATATATCGGTAAAAAAATAAATATCTATCTCCTTGAAACCACCTGTATAGTCCTTTAGAATCCCGTCTGGAGAAGTAACAAAATAAATGACTGTGCGATTACGCTGACGTAACCTAACGCTGTTTAGAATGACGAGAAGTTTATTTCAATGATGAAAGATGGATTAGATATAGCGGGGGGGGGGGGTCAGACCACCTATGCACCCACTGGAAAAGGAGGGTGGTGACCGTCGGCTGGAGTTTCAAGAGAGCCTTCGTCGTGAAGCGCCAGGAATGACGAATGGAGATATATTAGAAACGGAAATGGGAAGCGGAGAGAGAATTTTTCTGCAACTATTATTGGACGAAGTCGTTAAAAAATAATCAATGTTTGAATAACGTGTAATTTTGATTTATAAGTATTTTTTGTAGTAATTTCTATAGTTTTTGCTTACGCAGTTCCAGGTTATTTCTATTAAAAATTCTATAACCTTGTTCATTAGAGAGCAAACCATCTATCATATTCGATCAAATGTATACTAAAAAGCAAAATTTAACGTCAGTTTCGCGGAAAAACGGCTACACCAGTGACGAGCGAGTCTTGGGATTCGAACCGTGGACTTATTGAACCCGAGTCAAATACTGGCTCTTTCTATTACCACATCGATTTATAGCAAAACTATTTGAAACTCTGAAAATTTTAATTTTTATTGAGACCTCGGCGACTCACTCGAAGGGAGTCGGCGACCCACCTTATCACGATCCAGAGTTCAGAAAGTTGTACAGTATCTGTTAGTGTTAACTAGTTAGTTAGTGTTAGTTTGCTGTTGGGTAGTGTACTTCAGCTCACGCAATTAAAAATGCTATAGTATCTCTTACGCGTCTTACTGCAGAGTTGGCAAACTCTTAAACATTATTATGAAAACCTCTAATATTATATCACATAACATATTATATATTATATGATATTCATGCATTATCTATAATTATTCTGCCTCATTCCCTTGACAAAATATCCTAAATTCTAAAATAAGCTCAACTATTTCGACCATCCAAAGTGGAAAGATCATAAAACTTTGCCTCATTTCCTTTCCAAGAAAGCATCACATATCATCTTAAATAGACCCTTTCTCAGATCGTCAAAGTGAATCTAATACTCTTGAAGATCATTTTAAGCCTCCGACGGCCAATATTAAGAAGATTTTCTTGCTATGTGTAGTATTATGTACGCCTCCGTAGTTCATTGGTTAGCTCGTTGGCTAGTTTGTGTCTAATTTTGCGCATGGGGTCCGGGTTTCGACTCCTAGTCTATTTTACTCTATAATTATTAGAGAGTCAAATCTCGTGATGTACACAGGGCCAACAAAAACCCTTCATCCCTACCCTAAACGTGGGTCGGTTAATTGAAAGCAATTAGCACGTAGTAGGTGACTTTCAGAAGATTTCGCAGGTAAACATGGGTCTGGGTCAAAATTGTAATATATCGAATGTGAGGCTGACGATTTTTCCTCTAGATTAATGACAATTGTCTCCTGTGTGCTGAAAGCACTTAGGAATGGGATAAACTCCGCACTGAGTGTCAGTAATGACTCGGTGGTACACTTTTCGTTACACTCTCCTTTGCCGGTGTCAGATAATGAGTACAAATCATACATTTCTACTCACAGTCTAATTATGCTCATCACTGAGCACAACGTCGATCAACACGTTTATCCCAAAACAAATGCTTTAGTTTTAACATCCCTAAACTGTCACTTTTGCTCAAAAGACTTATGGCAATGTGCCTACCAGAGCTAATATAATATATATAATATTGCCTTTTACTTACACGGACAGATCTCGAATCGTGTATTTGCAAGTTTACCTGACCAGCGCGGAATCGTTGCTTGTGAATTGTATTTTAACGCTGTAGTACTCGTACATTTGAAAAAATTTCCAACGCAACATTTCTAAACTAGTGTTGATTTTTTTTCAACTACTGAAAATCCAATGATTATTATGCAAAACATTTTCTATATATGGAAACAACCGCATTAGCCACTTCCAGATATTCCTGCTGGTGGTTGTACAATGTTCATCCGTCTATATATCCGGTGCACTGACAAACGGCAGGTCCAAGGTACAACATAGAAAACAGTCTGTTTTTTCGATTGAATATTATTAATGAACACACTACTGATCGACATAACAAGTGGATCCTTTACGAAGGCTTTGCCTTTACCACACATAAAATGATTCCTTAGTACAAGGCAAATTATGGTTTCTGGTGTGTTCTTCCATTTCCTACCTTAGTGACTGCCTTAGTCTACTTCTACGAAACACGTGCAGATTTCGACTGGTCAATTCTTGAGCGTCCATCCCGATTCCAACACGAGTATTTCATCAATAGAGACTATTTAAAAAAGCCTACAGCGTTCCGGCACCAATTATCTACTACATAGTCTGTAAGCGCAAGCCGTCCAGTCTGTTCACAGACACTACGATTCCCAGGTTGAGTTTCAATCCAGTTGTGTGCTGACATTCCTACTATAACCAGTGAGTTGATCAGTTTAGACAATGAGTGTACATGCCGTTAGATTATCCTATGCACATGCAGTTAGTGGAATTACGTAAATATTGTCATCATAATTATACTCGTTAAGGTATGTATTGTATTATTGTCATCGCCATTTGATGAACTGACTTTGGTCGTTTTGATTAAATGACTGATAGCTTGTTAACTTTCAAATTATAATAAGTCACATCAGTGGCGTCACCAGGATCAGGATTTAAGTTGAGGGAATGAGGGGGGCATGAAAGAAAGTGTATACTCACGCTCTCTCAAAGTCTGAAAAAGTGCAAAAGTATTTCGAATCCCCTAAATTGGCGTTCGCTCAATCTCGTTAATAAAGCGCGTAATTTTGCGAGCCGAGCGAGCGAAAAAAAGTGGATTCTTCATTACAAATTTTGGCCCCCACTCGAAATTATCTAGATCTAGATCCACCACAGTCACTGTTCTTTATGACCTTACCAGTATTTAAAAATACGAATTAACATATATACAAAATTACCAAAAAGTGAAGGGGGGAGGGCACATGCCCCAGTGCCCCAATGGTATCGACGCTGCTGAGTTACATTACATTATATAGCGCACTCTTAATTTGAGTCTCAGAAGCGCTTTTGTACAGTGAAGGGTAGAGTAGCCTAGCCTGCCATAACCGATGTGGCAGGACCTCTGATAATCTGGAGTTTTAGCGACCAAATGGTCAAGTACACAGAAATCACGGTGAGACCAATCAGCCCTTCATTGTGGCATCTGCGTTAGTCGCCTTTTACGACACACACAGTTTTCGGTATGTTGTACTTAGTATAACATCTAAAAATGTTGCGACGATATTTAAATGTACCATATGTATTATGTACATGAAACACGAATACCGTACGCTAATATACTACTTGTAGTACAGATTTGCAAATATTGAAAAATCAACAAATCACAGCGCTGAAAATGACGTTTCTAAGCCTGTGATTGGTTGTTTAGGGAGAATTAGGGTTGTTGGATGAGTTGTGATTGATTCCTGACAAATCTGCACCACAACGTTCTGATAGATGCAGCGATGTACGCTTATTGTACGCTTATCGTGATGCGAAGATTAGTAGAATTTGATATTAAATTTCTTTTGTATTTTTTATTTGACCGAACATACGTGTAGACCTAGTAAAGTATCCGACTACTGCCATGTTCTTCTGGTTATTTCTCTAATAACTTATTTCTATATTTTATTTCTCTATAAAAAAGTCTTATCATTACACTTTGCATTGTTCTTTTGTATCTTTTTTACAATACGATGCAATAGAATATGGATTCAACGTCCGTTTCATCATCTTGCAAAGGCACTGAATGACATTTTATGACGCCTCGATATATTACGTAGCTCAGAAGCGCTATCATTATGATAATGTATACACTTGTTGCTGGATCGATGGAATGATCTATTGACTGATTGATTGATTGGTCTCGAGTAGACCCTGTCATATACTACTTTGTATCGTATTGATTCCGGTAAATTTGAGAATAGTAGTCCGAGCACTACATATGTTCTTAAGAGGTGACTAACAATAACAAAGGACCTGAGGAAGGAAACTGGAATCCATTTTAAGCCGTATTTGTACATTTATCGCCATGGTTTAAGTGTCGTCTAGCCCCAACCGTAGTGACTTGGTCATCTTGTTGCACTGGTCGATGATGTGCTCACTGAAGTGTGAAATAGAAGATTGTGCTTTAGAAATGTTAGTCTTGATGTACTATCTGTCAGAGTATTGATTGTATTATCAATCAATCAATAAGCAGCTTTTATATAGTGCACTCTTAACGAAATCTAGGAAGTGTCTTCAAACATCGAAGAGTAAAGTAGCTTGGCCTACCATATGTCACAACCGATGTGACAGGATCTCTGTTAATCGGGAATTTGAGAGACTCAAGGCTCAAATACACAGAAGTCATGGTGCAGACTACTCTGCCCTTGACTAAAATATCTGCGTTAGTCGCCTCTCACGACAATTGCAGTTTTCTGGTGGTCTACAAATTCTCACGTCCCCCGGAACTACATGTAACATCGGAGATACTCGTATCTGTCCTATAAATTATTTTTCAGTGTTCAATTTGTGATTGATGCATGCTTTGAATACAGATCTTTGTATAGAATTAGCAATCGGATGATTACTGAAGCTGGACCTAGATGAAAGGGAGTTCGTAAGTACGTTAGTCTCCGTGTGTTACAAACCACTTATTACATCGGTTAAAGTTTGTAGTGTCAAGATTTATGCAATGCTAGATACCTCAAATCAGAGAATGGATTCTGTTATATTGATAAAGTGCTCCAGGATAGTATTTGTTTTGACGGAATTTGGAGCAAACACTTTGAGATTAGATGAGGAATGCGTTTGGTTATATTTGTTGGATAGAGTAGGTTCTTGTTGATAGCCTACAGGCTTGCAAATTCTAAATTTGAATCCGGTCAACTTCAGAATAGACCCAGCCGAAGACTTCAGTCATTTCATAGACTATGAGTAGGAATGTGTGCATTGAACCGACCATTTAGCTGCACCAGAGAAACAAAGAGAAAGACGTAGAAAGATAGAGCGAGAGAGAGAGAGAGACAGAAACAGAGACAGATAGAGAGAGATGGAGAGACAGACAGACAGACAGACAGACGTAGAGACGGACAGACAGAGACAGATAGATGAGAGGGGGGAGGGGAGAGAAAACTAGAAAGAGAAAGAGGGAGAGAGAGAAAGACTTTTCACAAGTTACACATTGAAGCTGCTTATACATGTTAATTATCTAGAAAGAGAAACAGTAGTTTGAAGTCAGTTTAGTGATCCGAAGACACCATTAGTGACGTGCAAACTCCGGCTTCTAATTGTATACATATCGTCTTCGGTCGACACGCTTAACATGGTTCGTCGAAATTTATTAATATTTAGTGATAGTAGCTTTTTACGATCTACTTCAGTTTTCGATTGATCTCTTTCCTTAAATAAAGTTTCTTGGCTCCTACAAGAAAAAATAGAAAACTATAAGATAAAGCAATCGACGACTCCTAAAAAGTAATGAAAGGTTTATTCTTAGATTAATTCCAAGAGAAGTCCAAATTCAGGATTACTTTCTAGTTTGTATCAGAATCAACGTTTTTCTGTAATAGCAGTTTCTCCGACTAGTCGTGAAGTGACTTGAATAATAGTGGTCCGTCATGCAAGAATATTCGAGTTAAATCAATCGAAATCCTGCTAAATTAAACCATCACTTTTGACAAACTTCTTCTGAAGTGACGTACCGGGGGATGGCGGGGTGCATGCAATCACAATACAATATATCGTTTATTTTCAGACTTGACATTCAGAAAAATATCAATTCACGCGTCACCAAAATTAATAATCGGCCTATACAGTGACAAAATAACATATGCTCTACAGTAGATACATAGTATTACACTGGTATAAAGAGTCATTATGAATGTAAATGCAGCAGGTACTACATGTACGTTCCACGCAGCCTATGGATACTTTCAGGCACTCAAATTGCATGTACAATAGTTAAATTTAACTTTAATTGCCTATAGAAGACCAAAATCTTTAGAACGTTTCGAAAGTTGATATTATATATGACTTTTGCCTATAGTCAATCAGCCTATCAATCAATGGGGATTTAACGTCCGGTTCAATGTATGATACTGTATTCAAATGTATAATGGTAACGAATGTCAATAACTTTCAGGCACAGAGAATAATTGTCATTTAAAATAGATGTATTTTTACTCTGAATATGTAAACGCCACTTGGAGCCTATATTGCCGTTCACACGCAGACGCACATTATGTTTCAGCGACTGATTTTGACGTGGTACCTTGAATTAATCAGAGAGTAAAATCTCGGATGTACAACGGGCCAACAAAGCCCTCCATACCTTGTAGATCGGTTAATTATGATGCAATTAGTACGTAGTAAGCGACTGCTTTGGAAGATTGCGAAGGTAATCACGGGTCTGGCGTACTTGATCAAACAATAATAGTTGACCGTATAGAGTGCCTCTGAGTCTGACGACGGCGACCTCACCGTCTGATAAATGATTTTGTCACCTGTGTGCTGCAATTGCTCAGGATCGGGATTAGCTCCCTTATCAAATATGGCTAAGGGCTAAAAGGCTAAAGCCGATTTTGACGTCAGTTTCTCTCCCATATCATCAGTGACGGGAGAGCCGTGGGATTCGAACCGTGAACATTTGGGACCTGAGTCTGACACTAAACCTATGTACTAAATGGCACCCCACAATTGCTTTTATCTAGCAGACTGGAACAGTGGCGGTTTTAGACCGGGGCAGTGGACCCCAAGATTTCAATTCATCTCCCCCCCCCCTCCAGAATTATTCCATTCCATGATTAACATTGGCGAATATGACTTCCTCTCCCGATTATTTTATGCTGGAACCAATTCTGGATTGAAAACGCGTCTGAAAATCAGTCTTGAATCTTGATCAACAATTGTCTCTCTCACTGCCGTCATTAACTTCTTCATCTCACTTTTCCTGTCAGCTTGTCACTACAGCTGAAGTTTGCCTTTCTGAAAGTCCGGTTTCTAGGCTTCGTCAATAGTGTCCTGGTTATATGTTTTCTAGGAAGCAGCGGTGACATTTATTGTCATAGTGAAAGTGTTTTTATATTTCATCCGGCTTCGTATCAAGACTAGCATGAGGTGTCTTAGTTTGTCAACCTCACACAGAAATTAACTAATTGTGGGGATTTGTATAGCGTTTCACTACAACTGCGTCGGCTTATTTATATTTGGTAGTTCATGTTAAATAGTATCAACTTCAGGGCGTGCTTGAAATCAAACGGATGTAGGTTACATTTTACACGTGTAATTGTTGTAAAGCACATAACTACAGGGTGGGCCAGAATAAATGCAACTATTTCTACGCCTTATAACTTGACAGTTTTCATCCTAGCGTCTCACGAAATGCAGCAACTTATAGCTAATTACCCATTCTATGAATCTGCCAAATATCTAAAAGATGCTGCTAACAGTTTTTGAGAAAATGTCAATATTCACGGATGCCTCATTTTCAGCGAAATAACCTGAAATCTGAAAGTCAGAAACTCAAGATATCGTCTTCATACGCTTATCAGCATAATAATTTTAAAATCCTCATTTGAGTACTGAAAAGCGATTCAATTCACAAGAGATGATGAAGGATTTCCCTCCTAGAAAGTGGAATAAACATTATTACGAGTCATTATTCTCTGCTGGGCTAAGAGGAGTCAGGCACTCGTAGACTCAGCCATCGATCATTGATCACGACGTGTGAATGCAGTTATTCTGGTACACTGTGGTTCGACTAATTCTGTAGTTACTTAAGGCATTCATTGCAAATTCAATGCGGGTTTTAACATTGTTAGGCTTATAAATGCATGTAGTTGATATCTTGAGTTTCAGACTTTTAGATTTCACGTTATTTCGCTGAAAATGAGGCATCAGTGAATAATGATATTGTCTCAAAAACTATTAGCAGCATCTTTGAGATATTTGGCAGATTCATAGAATGGATGATTAGCTAAAATGTGGTGTATTGTGTGAGACGCTCAGATAAAAGCTGTCAAAGTTATAAGTCGCCAAAGTAGTTGCATTTATTCTGGCCCACCCTGTATAATCTCGATATACCATACATGTAGGTCAATAACAATTCATTGTATTGTGGTTATTCTGTTGAGCGTTAAATTACTATTTTTAAATATTAGTTAAACCTGTTGCATTTTAATGTTAAGTATGGAAAGTCAAAGATTGAGCCATACAAACATGGTGTTGCTTACCCATAATGCAACAAAGTGGGATGAAGCGAGGCCGTAGATAAGCGCGATTGCTTCTGATTTTAATTTAGTCAACTGGTATCCAATCAAATAAAACATTTTCAATTTACTTTTCTAAATTAAATCATATTAATATATAATATTTAATAATTGTTTTTTAATTTGTCATTATGGTCAAAATCAATTTCCTTATTACGTGTTGATATTGATATTTTCTGACTTAACTAGTTAACTTGCACAATCTGTTAAAAAAATTACTTTTCTAAATTGTTTCGTAGTTGAAAATCATCAAATTGTGAGTTTAATTGTATTGGATTGTACGAGTATGTTTGTTTTGTGTTCCGGGTTTTAACAGGGAACAGGAAACGAACACAGAATACTCTTTGATCGACTCCTTTAGTAGCCCCTCGACCAGTTTCTCGGAAAAACTAAATTTCAATCTCGAATTGAGATGTAATGATTCACTTCACTACAGCAGTCTGTGTACGTTTACTTAGACACGCACTGGCGACTGCCACTAGTTATCCGACTTTGAAAATGAATCCCGGCAATCTCGCCATCTGGCAAGATCAATATCGTATTCTTTTATTATTACTTACAAGTATGATTATTTTTGTTAATATGTTACTATTCTGACGGTCCATATTTCACATCCGGGTTTAACTTTATTTTCATTGCCCAGAGATATTATAAGTGACGGTCGAGTCAGGGGCTGTGAATGTTTTACTGTTTTATTGCTATCAGTCATTATCAGAAGACCATACATTTCAAATTCTGGCACTTATGAATTAATAATAATTAATTAATCAATTAATTAATTAATTTTCATTAATGAATTAATGAAAATTAATGATATCTCTGATATCATTAATTTTGTTGATGAATAAACAGACGGTTATATGCAAAGAAGATTACTATACAATAAAGCAATACAATATGGTATTAGCGTTCGTTTCATCATCGTATGACGATATCAGAAATGTCGCCACCGCACAACAAATACTAACTGGCCCACTAGTTATTAGTACTGAAAGAGAACAGGGATTGACCCTGGTCAAATACGGTGCAAGTCAATTTATCCATACAACCTACAATAATAAAATTGAAATGATTATCTAAGGAGGAAGAAAAGTAAATATTACTCAGTATTTATTCTCATGCATTTAACTATTGGTCAATTCTTAACCCTTCCTGGTCTTTAACGAAAGTCCTGAGATATTCAACGTAGAATAGCTCTGACCTCAATCAGGTCGCATATTGTCCCCGTGTTGTTTCCGGGAGATAGAGAATCAATACCCACTGAAGCACGTGTCGTAAGAGGATGCTAACGCAGATGAAGCAAAGAAGGTAGTCTGCGCCATGACCACCGTGCACTTGACCCATTAGTCGCTCAAATCCAGATTTGACGAGTTCTTATCACATCGATCATGGCATATGGCAGGTTGAGCTGCTTTATTCTTAATTGTTCAGAGCTCTTCGGAGACGTAAACGTGCACACTATAAAGTGGCCGATTGATTGATTGATTTATTTAAGTACATGGTCCAGAACGTAATTCTCCCGTATAGCAGTCGTTCAATCCATCACCTCGTTATTGGCATTAATCCTTCGTTCGTCTAGAACAATAATCCCTTTTAAAGTTAAAACCTATAATTACCGATGCCACGATGCCACAATCAGCCCTAGGTTTTAAGATGAGCCTTGGATCTTCTAATAAAGCAGCTCTTAACCCGTGGACCGCGGACCACTACTGACCGCGAGCATCTTCCCGGTGGCCCACGAGAGACAAACCGAAAATTAATGTTCTCCTAGGAAAGATTAAAAGCAAATGCTGTCAAACCTAATCATCTTCGATACTTTGTAATAGAAATAGTAGTAAGCCTCTAGTAATA
>JAQFZF010002008.1:0-13044 GCA_034695365.1 Enchytraeus norvegicus
ACACAAAAACAGCAACTAAGAAAGGAAACTAGCATGTGCGTCTGTCACGTGTAAATATATATACGGAAATTAAAAAATATAATCAGCGACTGCCAAATTTAACTAAAATATAACCTGACGATAGAAATAACGTCCGGTTTCTCGTCCAAGGATCCTATCAGGAACGATGGAATGAATAACTGACGAAATATGACTTTACTTGATCACTTCACTTTCATCAAGTGTAGGTGAAGAGGTAACACTAACAGCTGATCATATATTTCATCACCTGGAAATCGAAAAAGTAACAGCTTTTCGCTTCACATGCATCGCGTGTAGGTGAGGAGATAAAAACTGATCACTTCACTTTCATCACTTGTAGGTGAGATGTCACTTGCATCACTTGTAGGTGAGATGTAACCGACCACTTCTCGTTGATCAATTGTAGATGAGGAGGCTACAACTGATCACTTCACTCTCATCACGTGTAGGTGAGGAGATTACAGCTGATCACTTCTCTATCATCACTTGATGGTGAGGAGGAAACACATCGGCGAGAAGACAACAATGCACGTGTGACCGCGTTGTAAGACACATTCACTTGTGATCATGTATTATGTTGTCAAGAAGAAACAAATTGTGAGCAGTTGAGCGCAGTTCTACGTTAGGAAGTTGACCACATCGCATGTGAACCAACTGATAATAGCCTAAAGATTTCTACAACTATCTTTCACCACTGACACTCAATTGCTTGTAATGATATTTAAACCAACTAAAACCAATTGATGTTACTAAGTACAACAGCTACAGGCCGATGGCAGGACCAAATACACAAACATCAAGTCAGATGTTATGTTTTTAAGGACCGACCACCAGCTATTTCAAAAGCTGCTAGTAGAGACAGTGCTAGCTCAGTGGTGTAGCACGCGCTTTGATCTAATCTCATCTGGTAACATTGGAGTGAATAGGATATCTCGCGTTATCAGATGAGGTTGAATTGAGCCGTGTCGTCATCTCTACTATACCACTGTAGTCAGCTAGATACATCTCTACTGAACCACTGCAGTCAGCTAGGTACAAGTTATCATCTGCACTGAACCACTGTAGTCAGCTAGATACGAGTAATCATCTCTACTGAACCATTGTAGTCAGCTAGATACAAATAGTCATATCTACTGACCACTGCAGTCAACTAGATACAAGCAATCATCTCTACCGAACTACTGTAGTCAGCTAGATACAAGTAGCCATCTCTACTGAACCACTATAGTCAGCTAGATACAAGTAGTCATTATCTACTGAACCACTGTATTCTTCTAGATACAAGTAATCATGTCTACTGAACGACTGTAATCAGCTAGATACGAGTAGTCATCTCTATCATCTCTACTGAACCACTGCAGTCAGCTAGGTACAAGTTATCATCTGCACTGAACCACTGTAGTAAGCTAGATACGAGTAGTCATCTCTACTGAACCATTGTAGTCAGCTAGATACAAATAGTCATATCTACAGACCACTGCAGTCAGCTAGATACAAGTAACCATCTCTACTGAACCACTATAGTCAGCTAGATACAAGTAATCATCTCTATTGAACGAATGTAATCAGCTAGATACGAGTGGTCATCCTTCTGAAGCACAGCAGTCGATGTATGTGATGTGTAGGGCGTGTAAGAGCTGTCACTTATTGCAGAATCTCTCGTTCTTGATTACAAGTATAATTATGACCCTTACGTCTATAATTATAATTAATATAAGGGTGTACCACGTTGTCTAACATCCAATGTTTGTTGATGACTCAAGGCTCTCATCGCTCAATTGCTAGATATAGACTCGCACGAGTGGACATATCCAGGCGCGGTTTTAGGACAGCCCCTCCCTCCTTGACCTAAGGAGGAGCCATGCCCACCACCGCGCCCCCACACAATTTAAAAATGATTACAATATGACCCATAAAATATCTATTGTGGATCCTTGGATGGGGTGCCCCCCTTTGGTTAACCTCGATCTGATATCCCCCCAGCGAAAATAAATTTGTGTTAGCGAATCCCCCCCCCCCCTTCCCCGGTCAAAATTCTTAAATCCGTAACTGGACACATTACGAACAGTACCAGGAGATAGGTCTAGAACAGAGTAAGGCACACAAAATCATTATGGCCATGTAAGTTTATTGTGCTTTTTTCAATCCGCTTTGGGATGTGGAAAAATTAATGTCAAAGAGTTCAGTATAAGAAAGTGAGCTCTTGTTGTATTTTTATTTCTTTAATGCCCTGGGGGCTAACCGACCCTTTGCTAAAAAAAGTGATAAAAAGTTTATATATATTTATATGCCCAGAGGGGTGTAAATGGCTCCAGGATTAAAACGTTTAAAAAAATTTGTTGTTCGTAGGTCTATTCTGGAGTGACAGGGAGTCGAGCGTGCTTCGGATGCAAATGGCATTGTATTGTTGGAGGGCCAAGACAGTCTCTCCCACTGGACAGCTCTTGATTATGAATTTTCCATATAGTATAGAGAAGTTTGTAAAACACTAAGTCTAGAAAGCTAAAAGCCTTATTTGACGTCAGTCTCGCGGCCTAATGGCTACATCAGTGACGGGTTGCAGGCACTGACTGTGTGACATTGGTTGCAGCGACAATCCGCATGATAGCATTCATCAGGCATCGTTTTCGCATGAATAACGATTTCACCAGATGACTCTGTGTGTGATTACATCTCTCAGATGGCTTGTGCACATGATCTAATGGCATATTATAATAACTTGACTATGGGTTCACATGAACGTATTGGTAGGCTACTACAAAGGCTTCTTAAGTTTTTAGACGTACAAAGCATGTTCCTTATGTGTACCGGAGGCTTACGTCCTCGCAGTGGCGACTCTAGTGCGGCCCTGCGGGTACGAGGGGCCCGTGTCCCCAAATATTTTATCTAGTCCCTAGAATTTTCCATAATAGCATTGATGAGTAAGACTTGGCCCCCTTACTTTTCCATGGAATAGGACTTATTCCGCTCCCTCCCCCCCCCCCAGATTCTGTAGGCTGGAACCATTTCTCGGTCGCCGTAAGTTGTGCGTGCTGTTAGCATTGACTACCGCGTCACACAGTCTGTAATTAATAAGAGCAAACACTCAGCACAGTCACTGGAATGTTTACAGTAAAAGAGTTTTACTAATAAGTGATGTGATCAACACTAGGCTACCCGTCAGCGATCCAAACTTGTTTTAGGGCCTATGTTTATTTTACCATTGCTTGCATGCAGCTAAATATAATAAATGGCCCAAGGATAAATGTTAGCCTACACATTTGTTGTTCAGTGTACGCAGTTGGTCTATACCGTGTTGGTGATTAGCCTATACGGTGTTGGTGATTAGTCTATAACGTGTTGGTGATTAGCCTAAACCGTGTTGGTCATTAGCCTAAACCGTGTTGGTGATTTTCCTACACTGCGTTAATGATAGTTTTTTCTGCCACAGTTTGCAGGTCGTGCTTGACGGATTCTAAATGTTACAAATAATAGACGCGTTAATATACCCCGCGTAGCTTTATCTATCCTGTAAAACTGCTGATTTACAGAAGATCTAGACTGATAGGCAGGGCCGGATCAACCCATTCGGGGGCCCTGGGCTAATATTTATCAGGGGCCCCTTACATAAACGACGTGAAAATTCAATTCTAATCATATATTGTTTCAAAATATGCATTCCAGATCGACGACGATGGGGGTGGGGGGGGGGCATGACCCACACTTGACCTGAGGAGGGAGCATATCAATCATTTTAAATTGAGTGGGCCGGGGGAGGATGCCGCAGCCACAATTTATTCAAACATCAACATGTGGTACACAACTGTGCATATTTATAATACACTTTCTGCACACTTTCAGTGGCGTAGCCAGGTTTTCACACCAGGGGGTGCGAATAAAAAATAAAAAGGCCCTAAAAACAAAATCATAGTCAGCATGTGTTATTAAGCGTACCACGGGCGGATTTATGTTCACCAGCATGGGAGGGGGGGGGGGGGAGGGGGAGAGGCCACAGCCCCTTGAGTGGGCGACCAAGATGGAGAGTTATTGCCTCAGCAATTTAAATTGTGTTGTATTTATTCAGTAAGTTATGCAAACTTGGCAAAACTCCTGCTCCATCCCCTCAAATTTAGAATAGGCTACAAATAGAAATGTCTATCAGGAATTCATAACGAACAATTTAAATCTCCTTCAAAATATGTCAGAGACTAATGGTGGGAGTAGAGCGAGTAAAAACAAGATTCTGCTCTGAACATCTCTCATAAAATGGGCAAACATCGCGAGCGAGAAAAATTCACCCTCTAAACACATTTTTCAGAATATCCGGGTTCCGCCACTGCCTTTATCCATATTATGAAGAATATATAGAATCTAAGACTAAATTCACTAACTGAAGAAAGGTCATCATATATTTCTAAGGCCTGTGTTTTTAAGAGGAAAAGAATAATGTTCTCCTTGAAAAAGGCCCCATGTCTGATAAAAAAGGCCTCAGGGGGAGCGGCCGCTCCCCTGCACCCCCTGGCTACGCTACTGCACTCTTTTATCCTGGATTTTGCACTAACATGACCAAAATTTGTCGGAGTGCTATTCAAGAAACAAATGTGTACGGGCGATCTCAAAACCTGACAAAATTGTGATCGAAGCGAGCTCCCATATAACGGATCTCGATCCGAGCACAATGTTTTAAATATAGTATGTAAATAAATGTTTTAAATATATGTTTTAAATAATGTTGTAAATAAATCACGTAGTAAGCATGAAAGTCAATTTCGCGAGCGAAGCGAGCGAAAAAAATTGCACTTTTAAAACTGGCTCTAAAATTTTTGTGCCACACTAAATTTTGTTTAGATCCGCCACTGAATATTGTTAAAGTGTTTAATGCATTGAAATGTAATATATAGGCTTATTTTTTCTTCTTGCATCCATTCTTTGACAATAATCAGAGTTGCAAAAAAAATCACTTTTAATTTGGGGGCCCCTTAAAATTCGGGGGCTCTGGGCTGCAGCCCCTTTAGCTCAATAGCAAATCCGGCCCTGCTGATAGGATTAACGCTCATCTCATATATATCGAGGCCTAACAGACCTCCCCGTAAAACTATAGGCTACCTATCGTTGTCTACAGGAAAGTCAGAAAGTGGGAGAATTTCTATAAGAAATGGCAGCCGCAGAACTGAGCCTGGAGCCACTTAGAATCTCAGGGGGGCACGAAACTCATGGTTACCCTTCAGCCCGGTATGAGGGTCCAAAAACAATCTCAGACGGGCACGAAACCCATGGTTACCCTTCATCCCGGTATGAGGGGTCAATAAGAATCTCAGAGGGGCACGAAACCCATGGTTACCCTTCATCCCGGTATGAGGGGCCAATAACAATCTCAGATGGGCACGAAACCCATGGTTACCCTTCATCCCGGTATGAGGGGCCAATAATAATCTCAGAGGGGCACGAAACCCATGGTTACCCTACAGAGAGGTATGAGGGGGGTATACCTCAGGGCTACCCCACCCCCACCCGTATCACTACCACCTACACCGTCACCACGCGTAGGGTACAGGGGGGTGAGAATGACATACAAACAAACCGACAATCAGAGAGAACAAGACAATCAGGAGGACAAACAGACAGAACAAGACAAACAGGAGGACAAACAGAGCGATCAGGAGCAGGGCAGGCACTGCTACCGAGGCGGAGGAATAACAACACTAGTGAGTCAAAGAAACAGGTTGTATTTTTATCAGTCATCACCTTTGTCGTGTCAAAAATGTTACATATCTGTTGAGTATATAAAACGTAGTTTCGCACTCTCACATAGCCTACCAATGTGCTCGTTTGTTAAACCCGGGATACGAATGTATGTATCATCAGCGAATCACACAAATCGTCTACATTTAATGTTAGCTAGGAATCGATACTCCGATATTGTAAGTGACCTGTGGATATCAGCACTGTCCACCGCGGTGCCAGTGCACCGTGTTGAATAAAATTCCTCAACCGTTAATGCGGTGATCGAGTGATACTTCTAACGCTGACACCGCGGTGCGGTGATCAATGGCGTCACCGCGAGGACAGTAAACACCAATAGTTTCTGATACAATTCTTCATGACAAGCTACCTACACGATAAATATAACTTATATCAGCCCACAGTGAACCAGCGCTAGTCTGTAGGGACTAGTAGCATAGAATGACACCATGGAATAAACAGTATTTTGTTATTTGTAAGTAAGTTATTAGAAAATTAATCACGACTAATTATAGGTCCATAATCTCATCTTCATAATCATAATCTTTGACTGTAATTTTCGAATATTTTTGAATCGCTAAAGGACCATTCTGCTAGTAGTACAATGAGGAGTCAATAATTGTCGTTAATTTCTTCGCTCGAGCCGCAAGCATAATCCAAAGATGGATTGAAGAAAGTAAAGAAGTTGGTTAAATATTTAGCAGTGAACTAACTTTAAAAAAGTAGTTTAACTAAACTATTTTTTTAACTAAAAAAAGTAGTTTAACTACTTTTTTAACTGAACTAAAAAAAAGTAGTTTAACTTTTAACTAAATAAAAGTAGTTAACTATTTAACTACTTTTCTAACTACTTTTTTACACAAAATTCGCTGTTTTCTATAAAAATTTTAACAAAACCCATAAATGAGCTTTACTAAGCTATAATTTCCACAGAAAGAAACAGAAATCAAAAAGAAAACATAAATCCTATATAGTATTGTTTTATGTGAAATAGAGAAATGAGCATACATTCATTCATTCTTGCCTTGTTCACAACTTAGACAACATTTATTATTACCAAAATTGTTCACTTTTAATTTTAAAAAAGTCATTTAACTAAATAGTTACTAACTAAAAAAGTAGTTTAACTACTCTTTTAACTAAACTAAAAAAAGTAGTTAAACTTTTGCTGTAACTAAAAAGAAGTAGTTTAACTAAATAGTTAACTACTTTTAGTTAACTATTGCCCATCACTGTTGGTTTGGAAGATCTTTGGGATTGGCCTCGGCTTCATGGTGATCGATGTTGTCAAAGACAGTGGTATCAAGCAAACAACAACTAAAACACCACTTGACATTTATTTTTTTAAGTTTTCTCATGAAATATTTTGATTGGCTTGCTTGTGTTTTTCCCGCAGAATTCTTTTCCTTCCCAATGTCGACAAAAATAGTAAATCTGTTTACTATTTCCAGCATCTTAAATGTAAGTTGACTGCAACAATTTTATGTTTATAATTACAGAACCATTTAATCTACCATTTCATGTATCATTTTGGTATGAAAATGTAATGAATAAATTACAATCATTACTTAAGTTTATGCAATATTGATGAATTGGGTGAAAAAGTGATTGTGCACTGAACTGTGTTGGGGAGGGTATTGCAAGGATATTGCATGTATTTATTATTAATTATTTCATTTTATTCTCAATATTTACTTTTTACAGATATATTTTATATAAGTTAGGCATAACACAGCTGCCTAATTGCCTAATTTACGTCAGGTAACTTTTTGTGTATTAATAGCACGTTCGTATGAGTTGAAAATCCACTTAAGACACCATTTATTTTATGCGCCTATTTTTAGGTCTAAATTTAAGATTAGGGAAGGTGAAGCCCCGGCCCCTTACTTTTTTGGTGAATACCAACGTGAAATTGGCTATGAAAAATTGAAAAATATTTTGTTATTTCTGCAATTTCCAGTGTTCAATTGGAATGTTGTTTTGACTTGTCTGACTTTTCATCCAGCATGACTGAGAAGACTAGCATGTCTTGACTTCTCTGCGACCATTTCTTTAATTGGTTTACCGATTGCTATCATCATTTCGTTCTGAATTTGTAGGCTCATTTACTTTGCGTTGCCTGCTGCAACTGCAATGTGTTCTGCAAGCACACTAAGTAGCTGTCTCCAGATTCAGCCAGGAAATGAACAAGCTCAAGGAATACACCTTTATTCAAACTCGAGTCCAGCTCCCCACCCCCCATAGAAACTCAACGGATCTGGACGAATTACAAGGGTCGTATCTGAGTCGGTAGGGTGGGCATTGCCCACCCGTGCCCACGCCATGGCTATGCCACTGATCACAAGTAAGCCCGTGTTGACGCATGTCAAATATCAAAGTAAGCACTCCATTACTTGGGTAGAAAAATCAATAACATAAAGTGTTTTCGATTTTTTCCCAACACGGTGTATATACAATATGGGTGAATTGTCCAGTAACTGTTGTAAGTTATGAATGCATCAAGCCTGTGCTTCTGTTCTCTGTAAAATTAAATGGAAACAAGTAATAATATTGCATCACTTTAACTATAATATTCTATTGTTTTTTAGATAGTCCTGGACTCTGCAGGCTTTGGATGCCTGATAGTGGAACAAGACGGTAAGAGATCTATAGCTGATCTTACTGCACTGGAGGTTGGTAACATTGGAGAGAATATAGCGGTGAGACGAGGTGTGTACATGCACGCTACCTCCCCCTCACTACATCTAGCCAGTTATGTACATATCACTGGTGAGTCATGAAATGTCGCATGTAATATTACATTGCGTATGTCAATCATTAGAGCTTGGGTGACTGTATTTGACTTCGACTGAAGTAATAATACAAATTATATTATCCTGCCTCTATGGACATGCTTTAAACCTGGACAGAGGCTAAATATGGGCTTAATTAGTAATCATATTAAATATTGTTATATCTACGTGTATTACTTTAAATAATTTATAGAATTTAGATGACTTTATGTACTTGTATGTATTTTAAATATTTATTATGGTTGCCTGTACTGTTGCTCTAGTGTCTCTACAGCAACTCCCGGATGTCATCAGAGGTTAAAATGGATGTTAAATTTGCGTTTTATTGCATAATTCGAATTTATACTCGCCAGTATAGATGATGACGTTTTGAACAGCAAATTTGAGAATAGACCAACCAAAAGCTGCAGGTGTTCCGTAGAAGCCAACTTATGCAGTTGCAGCTGACTTAAGCAGGCTAAATAAGAAAGGATAAGGAAACCCGGCCACCTCGGATAACTAAATTATTTTTTTTAATATGGCATACAGACATGCAGTTAAATGCCATGGACCTGCCATTAGGCAGTTCACTGAGAGAAAGCGAAAGTATAAATTAGAGTTTTATTTAGAAAAATAAACCATCTGTCATTGTAATCATTCATTGATAGTTCAGCATTACAAGTCCTTATCAATTCATTAACCGCTTTATTGATTTGTATTATTTTATGATGTACAGGACCTCCGCTGCAGCACTCTGCGGGTTCTGGGGGTCGAGGCACGCACCAGTTGTTCCAGGCGGGTAAGTACGGCTCACTAATATTGTACCGGGCGGTGGATGAGGGCAAACCTTCCACTGACTCCATCAGTGTGGCTCAGCTAGGTCGTCATCTCTGTCAACACATCGTGGGCATGAATCCTCTCAGCATTGGAGAACATCGGGAGGAGCAGAACTCTACAGGCGCCTCTAAGATCTCTACATGCTCCTCTGAGACACCTGACAGCTCCTCTGAGACCTCCAGTGAGGAGACGCAGAGTTCCGCTGATGACGAGACTCAGATGCTGCGCCAGGAGTACATGCTAGAGACATCCCTGACGGTGGGTCAGGTGGTGCGAGCTCACGGGGTGGAGGTGCTGGACTTTGTGAGGTTAGAGTGTGGGGCGGAAGAAGAGGTTAGGGGTGAGCAACAACAACAACAGCAAGACAGGACTGTGCAATCTGCTACGGCAGCGTAGATACACTCAGGATTGATTGAATGCGTATAAGAGAGGAGAGATTGTGACATATAGAGAGAGTACTTGTATGTGACAGTGAGAGTGCGAGAAACACGGTACTAAGAAAAAGAAAAATCAAGATTGTAGAGGAATTACAAATATTTCTTTGAATCTCTCGATTGACTGTAGATAGGCTATAAGTGCATTCAGATTACACTACATTCATTACATTACACTACATTACATTACTGTAACATTCAGATTCTGATGATTGAGATGGCACTTGATATTAGAGTTCCCAATCTCGGGATCCCGACCCAAAAACGGTCGGGATTCAATCCCGGGATTGAGTTTCCAAATTTAAGCAATATTGTATATCGCGTTTCCAAATCCCGGGATTCGGGATTGAAATTTTTATTAATTAAGAAATATGAAAACGAAAAATATGTCGTTTAGTCTATAAATATAAGTGGGATCAATTGCAAGTTTTAAGTTCAATTTACTCAGTGATTCATAGGCCTACATTACCACAGTATATTCAGTACGTATTAGGCCTAGGCCTACTGTAAACAATAATATTGTAGCCACGTGTATGACGTCATCACGATTCATGGACCTTCACGGTGGCCTATAATGTGTTGCGTAACTTGTATTAATTCATAATTGAGCGAAACAGTAGATTTATATATAATTATAATTCAGTTAATAGCTACTAAATTGTGCATATTTGAATGATAACATAAATATAAAATAAATACATATAAGATTTGGCGATAGCGTCTGTATTTAATTCTCTAATCTCTACTACAGGCTTACAATACATACATAATAATGAATAATTATTTGGTTAACCTTTAGTAGGCTATATTTAGGCATTTACGTTGCAACAATTGTACCAACGTGTAATGAAATTGCCTAAATAGGGATGACAGGCCTATAAGTTGGTCTAGTGGAAACTTAGATTACATTACTGCCAAATTGCCAATAGTTACAAGACCAGTGCCTCGATATCATGAAGATTGATCTAATAATAATTGATCTAAGATCTATGGGCCTATATATAAACATATTCGTATTTCAGCTTGTAGACTACTATAGACCCCATATTTTCGTCAACTATGTTCGAATACATGTCGACTTCTTTACAGGCTTCGTCAATCCCGGTATGCTTATTCCCGTTCGCGGTACATGTACAACAGATGACATGTACAACAAGCATTGAGAAAGCAACAGAAATACTTTAATTATTTATTTATTTCTTAAACTTTGAACACAACACAAAACTTCAAGTACAATTTTAAACAAAATTCACAGGTTTGAGCAAGAATCGAACCCAGAACTATTCGATTCACAGTCCAGCACACTACCGCTAGCATTTTCCCGTTTGCGGAACATGTACAGCAGATGACATATTAAGCATTGAGAAAGCGACAGAAATACTTCACAAATTTTGTTTAATTTCTTGACCCTAAACCACCCTTTCTATCTAAATATAGTCATCTGCTGTACCTGTACCACGAACGTTAATATGCTCACAGGATCCCGGGATTGAGAATTGCTTAATTCCGAAATAGCGGGATTGAGCGGCTGGTTTGGGATTGGGATCCCTACTTGATAGAACACGCCATATTCTAATATTAATCAGAAAACGACCGTGAACGGTTATAATCTGTTCGTGTTAATTAGGCTATCAAAATGAGAAATTCAAATGTTTATTAAGAATTTATTTGTAATATGTTATCCTTAAAAAATTCTAATATGGTATTTAATTATAATGAGTTAATCATTGTGAGTGTTGTGAATGCAAATATTGAAGGTGAAAGTATATCACAGATAAAGTGTGATAATAATTAATTATTATTAACATAACAAAACAATAAAGTCTTTCAACTAGCTGGTTAATCACATATCTTTTCCGTTGAGATTACACTAATTCAGCAAGCAAGGCTATACCTTATTAACCTACCAGGCACCGGTACGCATCTGTGCTCAAAGATTTTCTTATGTCAATTTTTGAACAAATAAAAATAGTTCTCTCAAAGGTGCTGATGTCATTTTAGACAGATCTGGGATCGATCATCAAACCCTGGACTTTTCAGTCACTTTCTCTGAAGCAAACTATTCTATGCACTGGACCGTCGCCGTCACTGACGATTAGATACACAGTCGCTTCTCTAAACCTATATCCAGATGGCAGGACCAGAGCACAAATTCCTTCTCAAAATCTATCTCGTTCAGTAATGAACACTGTCATTCCATCAGATTTTCCTTTGCCACATCTCAAATGATGACTTTCGTCCAGGAGAAAACTATGGCTTCTGCGGTGGTTTATCATACCCTTCCTCATTAACTTGTTTCAGCCTCTTACGAAATAAGTTTAGTTGGACGTGTTTCAAATATTTGTTTCGGTTGAACTATTCTCAAATATTTTGGACCCAACACCGGTTACCTAATTAAGCTCACACCTGAATTATAAAAGACATCGGGTTCCAGGTGAAAGTGGAAGGCCTACACAAACTGTGAAGTTCATTGCTTCGTATATGCTAATATTGTTTACACGTGACAACCGAACGTATTTGACACATTGGACTCCAAATTTTGACTCCACTCCTGACGTCAATCCTTGCCTATTAAATAGCGCACAATGATAACCAGTGCAGATATTAGAATCCTGACAACCTGCTTTTTTATTTCGAGGGACCTGTTATTCAATCCTGGGTCACTTTCTTCAGAGGCGAACACTCTATCCATTTCGCTAAACCCCTCTCCCAGGTTCTGTCCATATTGGTAGGCCTAATCAAGACCTTACTAGGAGTCCCGCACAAAATGCATCTCAGTGATTAGGCCTATGCGTGCAATTCTCTCGAAAGTTTCAAAATACATTACAAATATGCCCCGGTTGATGCATGCCAAATAGCAAAAGAAACGCACTATCACTTAGGTAGAAAATAAAAAGCATTTAGCGGTCTCTTTTTTTCAAACACGGTGTAGCCTATAGGCCTAACTGCTATTTTGTGCCGAGGGCCCCGTTTCGGTAGCGGCTGATATTAATGTGCCACTGATTATCATAGGTCTATGGTATGGCTAACTGACCAGTGGCGGATCTATGAATTTTTAGAGGAGGGGGGGGCCAACAATTTCTTTGCATTAATTCTTACGAGGGGGCCAGACCAAATCGAGACCAATCGAGGGAGACCAAGGGTCCAAAATAATAGGTCAAATTGTAATAATTTTCAAACCGATGGGGGCCATGCCCACCCGGGGCCACCCCGGCCCCCGACAGATCGAGGGGCCATGCCCCCCCCCCCGCTCCGCAAAC
>JAQFZF010002009.1:0-13043 GCA_034695365.1 Enchytraeus norvegicus
TGTGAAATATTGTAGAAATCGAATGATATTTGAATGAATTATAGTCGTTTGAATTTGCGACAAAACATATGGGCCACAGTGTAGTTTAGGTGCTCTATTTTATAGAAATGTATGCATTCAAAATTAAACGAATATTTGGGCCACACTTTTAAACTAAACATTTATCATTTACGATTGAGTGACCCACAACAGTATAGCATTAGTCTGAGGATAATTGTGCTTCGAATATTAGTAGTAAATTAGTAACAAATTAATAATGAAACAAGTAACTCAATGGCGTACTTGTACAAGTTGGTTTTTTATTCCTACACTTCAGTACTCCTAATGTGTCATGCTGAGCTTAGTTTCAACTGTGAGTGCGAATGCTAGTAGGTGGGAAGCTAGTTTGACTGAGAAAAGAAGTTTCATAGTTTGATAATTATATTTAGTATAAATCATGTATGCAAAACTGTTACATTAACTTCATGGATATAAATCCAAACCTGAAATAAAATAGCTGCTGCATATTGGCTCTAGTCTAAGAAATGTATAGGCCTATTTAGACTTGGACAGAATTATCATCGAGTCATGGACCTCATGGTATACTTTTTGAAGCATGCACAGCGTCGCCAATGTCACTTCCAACTAGAAGAAAAGACGACAGGTGACAAAAAACAAACTATGATATAAATTCATGCAAATTTACATGATATAGAGAAGTTAATATCAGAATTGAACCATATTAAAGTTTATACTCAGATAAACTATTTGCCTACTGCATATTCAAAATCCTGATAGGATGAGAAGGCGCACAATAAAGTCCAGTAGCCTACTGTTGTACATGTAGCTCAGCACATTTATTAAATACTCCGTTGATATGATACGTTGCTGAAACATTGAACTAAAATATGGCAGCAGCAAGCAGCAACTTTCATTAACTGTCATTGCTAGCGAGTGTAAAAATGTCGTTTTAACTAAAATGCTGCTACAGCATGTTATCAATGGATATTGGACTGTCAAAAACCAAAACACCTGAACCGCAGCATAATTTTGTTATAAGATGCAGAATAATTTCAACTGCAGAAATTACTGCTTTCAGGTTCCATGCGTCGGCTTATTTTACTAGGATATAGGAAACTTCGTTGTCTTATACATGAAACGTTACTATTTCAATAATGATTATTAGTCTTACGGCCTTTCGTATTGAATGTTAACATGTCTATTATTGCAAATTATTTAATGAAATGTGATATTCCATATGAAAATTAATCTCAGAAGAAGGCTATCAATGACTTAGTTAACTAATTTCATACATCAAATTTATTTCAAACTAAACTAGGTCTACTCCAAATCTAAAAAAAAGAATTGCTAAATTAATATCCAGTGTTGCTAGATAGATCTTGAGTTCATGATTTCTAATGGCTGCTTTCAAGTCGGAAAGCAGCCATCTTTATAAATTAATTATAATTTGTAATTATAAAAGATACTATATAATAGTATCTTTATAATATGTGTGCTATATAAGTATGCGTCTCTGTGGCTCAATGTTTAGCGCATAGGCCAGTTTATGTCGAGTTTTGCACATAAGATCCGGGTTTCGATTCCCAGTCGAGTCAATCAGAGAGTAACATATTCTATGATCCAATGAAAAAATTGGACTGAATAGAATGGGATTAGCTATATCACCATCGGATTAACGATTATGTGATGTGTGCTGCAGTCGCTCAGGATTGGGATCAGCTCCCTGCCGACATTTGGTATCTAATATGGAACACCGTGCACAGTGTATAATTTTAATGATTAGTGTGCTCAGTTTTCATTAGCTTATATATCAAAGAGGACCAGCTGCTGGTATACCGTCCTTAATCGGATTCTGCTTGTGTGGCCTTCCTGATCCGTTTTCGATCTGGTCTTGGTTTAAAACAGTGTGCTCTTAACATCAATTTTAATTGTCATTATTTTAATTTTATTATTAAATATATAATACTACAAACGTTGAAAACGAAGAGTCAGAATGAATATTGCCTCCTTGGCTTAGTTGTTCGGCACGTCGCATTTTGAGTAAAAGTCCGGTATCGATTATTCTAGAATTTTTTACGTAATTAATTGGTTTCTACACTTTTATTTCATATATAAAATGTAATCAATAAACGTTTAATGAATAGTCTTAAGAATAAGTTTAGAAACATTTGATACCGGTATGTATTTCAATATTTTATACACTCTGAGTAAAAAAAAGTGCGCAGTCTTTCGCCCATAACTTTGGCATTTGAACCGATCTAAAAATTTCTTGCGTCAATAGAATCAGGGTAAAATTTCCTATAAGATAGCGTAAATTATCTCCGTTAATTACTTATGTTTGCGTTAAAGCAGTGCTTGAAAATGTGCGCGATTCAAGATGTTCAGTTTCAGTATGTAAATCGCTACAGAATGCTTAATACGCTTATGAATCTGTGACTTGACTAACAGCAAAACACACGAAACAAACGATGTTATACAGGTAGGCCTACTGTCAATAGTCACAAAATATGCTAAAAATATCCTCATTTGACTCGAATATAAGCTCTGATACGCTTGCGCCTGTCATCTATTGCGTGGTCAAGGAGACAGTTTTTGCTTCATGCTTTACCAAACGTCTACCAGGCGCTGCTCCAAATCCTCCACGGTTTTTATTTTCTATTGTAATTAACAGAATTACTTTACGATGTCTTATGGCAAATTTCATCCTGATTCTAACTATGAAGAATTTTTTTAACCGGCTTACAAATGCAAGTTATGGGCGAAAGACTGCGCACATGTTTTTTTTACTCAGAGTGTAGGCTATATTCACGCTGGTACAATTTATGAATTCTTACTGGGTGCGCTATACAAACCTACTGGGTGCTCGGTGCAGTGATAGCTATAAGAATCTTTAATATGATTTAACTTTATGACGGTAACTCGAAATGGTGCGAGACGTCATCCAAGAGAAGATGATGGCTTCGACTTTAGCGTTAAATAGGCTACACTACAATCTACCAACAATTTACAGTCAATTCAAGAGCTATGTTGCATGAAAAAATCTAATGATATCCCCGAGTTCTAAAGACTAAAAAAATACAAACTTGTATTTTTTTCTGTCCAGATTTAAACATGAATAACTAATTGAATAAATCTCAGTATAATCGCATAAGGCTTTGTTCATAAATATAGAAATCAGTTAGATTTTTAGAAGACTAAGAAGAGTTTTAGTTGGAGTAGGTCTACACAACATATACATGCATGCTCAATTAATAGTGATCTCGAAATTACAGATTATATTATTATGGTCCTTATATGCGCTATTCTAATAGAATCCATTAAAATGTTTGCGTATAATACATATAGATAATAGTAATTTAACTACCCTGAGACGTTTCCAGAGAAGATAAGATGAAGCACTACAGTTCGCGTCACCCCACCCCCTCCCCACCCCCTATCCCGCTTCCGTTCTGTTCTACTGTTAGCAGTAGCATCTCAGTGCTTAGTGGACCGTTTACTGTAATAATTGTCCGTTATCTATTTCTGGGTCACTGCTGTTGTCAGGCATGTATTGGCTTAATTTCTTACCCTTGATTCCCTTGTCAGTATTTCTTAACCCGGGAAACGCTGCAACCGGCTATTCTTTAATAATTCATGCTATGAAATCTTCAGTTGAAGTGCGGTTCTATCATGTCCCACTAGTATTAATGAAATTTGCTCTGACGGTTTCTATTGTCATTCATGTCCTTCAGCAGCGTAATCCGCCATGTTTAAGCAATGCGAATAAACTGATACAGCCTCTTCAGAATGTTCAGAATTGAATGGCGTATGCGATCATTGGCCAGAGCGTACACGAATGGATTAATGGCCGAGTTAGCGTAGGTAAACGTTCCAATAAAAAAGAGCAGCCATCTGAACTTTGCATCTGAAATCACAATATGACCAAACGTCATTGTGTCCACAAATAAGTTTACTGGGGCCCAAAACAGAACGTATGCCCCTGCGATGCAGACCAACATTCGAAACACTTTGGCTTTCCTTGTATTTGCCAGATTCGTGTGGATAACAGGTATTGTCTGGCAACTTGACGATGGCTGAGTGGCTGGTGTTAAAGAGGAAGAGTCAAGAGTCGAATTAGCATGACTTAGAACAGACTTAGCATTAGATGACGATGTACCCTCGTTATCTTTCTTTCCAACTAACGTCTTAATTGCTGATCTTCTTTGAGATCCTTCTTCTGGATGTGCCTGCTCCTCATCATCAAGAGATGGCTCAAAGGATTCGGTTGATGGATTCTGCTTCTGCACAATTGGCTCAGATGTAACGGCTCTTTCCACATTCTGCGGCTGGAGCTTTCTTCCAGTACGAACAAGACTCCAATACACAGAGAACATACAAATTATCATAACGATGCTGGGTATGTTGTATGTAAACACAGTGAAGATGATAGAGAATATTTGGGATTGACTACCCGAACCAGAGATGCAGAATTCTTGAGAGCCTCGCAACACATCCATACTTGTATAGGGTAGAACTACAGCTAACGCGATGACCCTAATGTAATGCAAAAATAGACATATAAAAGAAAACTACAGACATACAAAATGCAAACAGACATTCGAAGAATACACACATATGCTTACGAATCATAGAATCATTCGAAAAGTACAGACCTACGACATAATTACAAACATTCGAAAAGCAGACGTTTAAAATACACACATCCGTTTGAAGAATATAGACATTCGAAATACATACATACGAGAAATTCACATATACCAAATACCTTCAGATATTCATAAATATGGTCATACTTCATTGTGCCAAGAGCGTTCCATGTGATGTGGCTGAACACATGTTGTAATCTAATAAGTTTTAGTTATCATGGAACGATTTTGAAATACCTTGACTCATTGAGATTCATTTATAATTTACAAAAGCAATTATAATTGATAGGCACTGCTTAATAGCCATTCACCAATCTTGTCCGGATACTCTCAGATGACCATAAATTTAATGTGTCGTTAATAATTAACTGCCAAATTTTATCGTCTCTAGTGCTGATTTTCTTTGAGATCCTTTTTCTGGCTGTGATTGAAGCACACCATCGATGTCAAGTGATGGCTCAAAATTTACAGATCCTTTCGACCTATTTTACCAGAAACCGAACCTCCAGGAACTCGTATCGGTGGTCTCCTGCTTCTGAGGCAAGTTATCACAAAGTCTACACTCATAGATTATTGTTATCAACATCATGATCTAATTATTTATGTTATTGTTTTTGTTATTACCTCGTAAATATAGTTATTTAGTCAACGAATAGTAATAATAGCAGAAGTAGTCTTACAGCTATTACCACCATTTTTCATTACTGATGGCTATACGAATAATAATTTTTGTCATTTCTACATGTCGTGATAATCTTACTAATAAATAATCTTACCATAAGCATGCAATTACTTTCAGCATCCTTGATTTTGTAGCATAACGACGATATGTCAATGGCCAGCATCCAGCCCAACATCTGTCCACTGCTATTGCCAATGTTGTCAGCATATTTCCTGTAATGGTCAGCCACGTAATCGTGAGGTACAAATCACAACCCCACCTGGTGTATGGCCATGCAGTTCTTGAATACCATGCATATCCATTCGTTGGTATAACAAAGAGACTGGTAAACAAATCTATGCACGTCTGATTGACCAGGAGAAAGTTGAAGTTCACTTTTAGTAGCTGTTTCCGGTCGATGATGAATCCTGCCAATACGATACTGTTTCCGATCAGAGCGGCCATCATTATCACATAAAATATGCTTAGGGCGCATTTCTCGATGACACTCCTAGAACTGGTAGCGTTTTGTGACGCATGTGCTAAGCCGGTGTCATAGATCTCATTCAGGGTAGTATTGTTAAACATTTTTATTTCTGCCTGAATTTAAATGTTCGTAGATCAATGCAACATCATCAATGATTCAGTCAGAAGAATATCTCTGTGATTCAGTAATCGATATTATCTCCCTGATATTAGGACACAACTTTCATATTGAATTCAAGCAAATTGACAATGCAAAGTAGGCCTAAATGAAAACTGCAACGATCGTTATGGATTGCTAAAGCAGGTACTGCTGAGATAAAGAGAAATGTCACTATTATATACATATATAATTGTGAGAATAATTAAACTATTAGGCCTACAATGACTGTCTGAGCATGTTACAGTTATATATTATAAGCATTACAGATTGAAAAATGCATGGAAATTCGTATCCGCGGTTGTCATTCTTAGAAAGACGATGTAAAGATAGCCTACTACTTTTTGAACTGCAATCGTTAACTGAATTCATGTGTATTAAACTGTCCAATGATAAATTGGTAAAACTAGCCTACTTACTAAACATCTACGCCATACGGGTCAGTGTAGAGGCGTAAACATACGGCACTTTGTAAGATATTTTAAAGTGATAGGTGTATTTATTTCAGGTACATAGAACAAATCATAGAAATGGAACAAACATTTAGAGTTCTCGTAACGATATTATCTTTGTCATGCTGAGTAAGACTCCATGTGATTTGTTTTTACATTTTTACGGTCGAAAAGCATCCGAAAATAAATGTACCTGTCGCTAAAATGGAAGTTAAGAGCACTTGAACTCAGGCAGTTTATAGAATTAGCAACGATTCAGCTCCATATGTGGTTCTTTTTACTCATAAGTTCACATAATACACATCGTTTAACAGGATAATTAATTTCTGTAATAATGATGCCTTAAGCAATAATTATTATTATACAATAAGCCTACATTAATAATTAACGATTTTCATGAACAATGAATCAACAATTATTCGATATAGTTGAATAGATAGGCCTACCAATGAACAACCATATCGTTTTTTGGCATTATATATATTTTCACATACGATATACGCACTTGCTAATTTCCTTTCTTGAGATGCTGTTTTTGTGTTTTTCGTTATTATATTGACCACGCCATGATTTCTCATGCTTTTAGGTAGAGCGGCCTAGGCTTCCATTTGCTTACCACAACTGATGAGGCTCGACTTCTGCTATTCTGAAATTTGGCTTCCAATTGGTTAAGTACACAAGAAGTCATGGCGTAGAACATTCTGCCCCTCCACTACAGCACGATAAACCTTCCAGGTACCCTGGAATTTTCGTTGACTGACCTGGGACTCGAACCAGGTCACTTGATTCAGAAGCGAACACTCTACTGATGTTGCTAAATCTCCCTCCCATCTTATAGCAATAATTGTAATTATAATTATTGGTGATTAGAATGATACAATTATCAAATAATTGGGCCTATTTTATTACAATATTTTTGCACATTCGAAAAGCTATAAAACATTTAGAAATTCTATATGTAAAATATATAGCCTATCGCCCCAGGGGTTAACACGAGCCATATTAGCCTACACATGCTTGACATCCCACATTAAATCACAAAATAGGTCACGAAAACAACAAACAAATTGTATATCATACTAGGCTATTTCTTCACTTGTTGTTGTTGCTCGCACAGGGTGCCAGCCGTTTTGCTGATCTCTCAATGTTCGTAACGGGGGAAGAAAGGGGTCATTGAACCCTGTGCCAGGTCTCTACTCCGGTCGCTGCAACTCCACCTGAGCATCTTAGAGTTTCGTTGACATGGCACATATAACCTTCTATGAATCACTGCGAATTTATTCTTTGTAGCCTATCTGTTAACCACTCTCTTATCCTGGTTAATAGACTGTCATTGTTTCAAATACCGCTGTCTCATCGGTGCATGCATTGGCAAGTGTGTTCTGGTGGTAAAGAGTTGTTTTCAGTTGCATAGTCTGCTTGAGACGTCCCCCAGATCTCAAACCTACTTTTATTTTATTTTCTCGGATAGAGATCCATAGGCTCACGGTTAAAATCCCAGGGCTCACGTACCGTCATTGAAGCTGCCTCTCGGCCGAAAAACTGATTATAAATTCGGCTAACGCTTTTCAGTTTCAGCAAAAGTTATCCAAAATATTTAGAATTTTCAATAATTTCTCACAATTTGTACCTATATTTTACCCCAAGCTAGACACTGCAGTCCTGTAGGCTCATTTTGTTTGATAGAACAGCCAGTAGCGTACTGAAAGCATATGACAATGTACTTGTTCAGCTGCTAGCTAAAATACTGGAAACTCTGAGTGTCATTTGTTGAACTCTTAAATGGGTTACGCACGATCATAATAATTAATATGAAATCAACTTTGAGTTACTCCCACAGAAGTGTCGTTTTCATTACAAATTATGTAAATTTTTGCCTTGACTTGCCGGGAAAATAAAAACGGATGGCAGGCAAATTTTTGTCCTCGGTGTTCAGTTTAGGAAGCTATGTGGGCCTACAAGGCTACAACTTATGGGATGAGATATGGAAGGATACCTTTAAAATTCCGGAGCCTGAGGAGGAATGTAAAACACTGGATAGAAGGACTTGCTATTACACCGCCCAACATCCCATGTTCTGTATAATTAGCATACAATACACCAACTCACAAAGCACAATGCTCCTTCAATTTAATCTGACTTTGAAAGTCACTAAATCTGAATTTAGATTTAGATCTAATCTAAATATGAAAGTCACTTATTTACCAGTTAAATCAAAAGCAATTCTATCACACAAACATTTTATTTTTTATTTTCTCACGTTACAGTACTGTACAAAGCAGACATATTTCAATATCCAGTTCAACGAGAAAAATTTGCACAAAGGCCCGAACGCACTAATATGATCCCCGTACAAGCATTAATTATTTAACCAGTAAAATATAATCATCATACAAACACTTCATCTAGATTCTAGACCTACTTCCATTTTTGATGTTCAGTAATTGTTGCTCATATTATGCTTGTACTTAAAATATGTCTCTACCTTGGAATATCATGGTCGTTTATCATGGTAATACTTATACAGACTAACTATTCTAGTAGGTCTACTAACATTTATAATATTAACACACTATCAACCATGTCGCTGGTCGATACGAATGAACTGATAAAGTCTCTTCAGAATAGTTTGCATTGATCGGCGAATCCGATCATTGGCCAGTGCGTACAAGAAAGGATTAACACCAGAGTTAGAGTAGGTAAATATGGCATTTACGTAAAGGATCCATCTGTACTTTATATCGGAAAGCTGAATATGGCTAAACGTTAATAAGTCTACTAGCAAGTTGACAGGGGTCCACAAGATAACGTATGACCCGGCTAAGATAATCAGCATTCGAAACACTCTTGCCTTGTTTGTCCTGGCCAGATCAACCTGAAGAGCCGGCAGTTTGTAACTAGTAGTTGCCGGCTGTGTGAAGGGGGTCGAGGTGGCAGCTTGACTTTGTGAACTAACGGTCACGGGATTAGATAATGACGATGAGCCATCGTCATTCTCCATTCCAATGTGCTTTTGAGATTTTCCTTGAGATGATACTTGAGATTTTCTTTTTGGTCCTACCTGACATTTTTCGTGAGATTCACCTTGAGAATTTCCTTGAGATCCTGCTTGAGGTTTTCCCTGAGATTCTTCTTGAGATTTTCCATGAGATCCTACTTTCCGATAAGATTGTCCTATAGGAACAATTGTTTGCTCTCCAGTTGACTCAGTGGATGGATTTTGTGTAAATGATCCGCCACTAACAGCTGCTGCCATATTCTGCGGTTGTAGTTTTCTTCCAGTGCGAACCAGACTCCAGTAGAGAACGCACATACATCCTATCATCACTACGCTTGGTACGTTGTACGCAAACACGGTGAAGAACACAGGATAGATTGTAGATGCGGCTCCGGTACCAGAGACGCAGAGACTTATTGTGGCTGTCACCCTATCCATGGTTATGTACGGTAGAACTGTTGCCAGTACTGTGATCCTAAAATTAGATGCATTCTCTTAGTGAATTTAATTTATATATCATTATAGTACTATACAAGCGCCAATTCTGGCCTTTATCTTCGTTCACGAAATCATTCTAAGTCTCGCGTTACATTGATCTCTCACGTAGCCAGTGGCGGCTCTAGGCCGGGGCCAGGAGGCCGTGCCCCCTCCCTCAATATTTTCATTTGACCCCACAATTATTTTCATGATTAACATTGTTGAATAGGAGCATCATTGTAAAGTATTGGACATTGCTCCCAACTTGGCCCCCCTAAATTTTTCAGGCTAGAACCGCGTGACGTAGCCTACATTTTGTGAGAGATTCATGGATCAATTAACAAATGCAAACTTTAAAATGACAAAAGGCAACAGGGATTTAAAAATGCAACATCTTTACATATTTAAATAATAAGTCAACCAACGGAAAGTTTAAGGTGCTCTCCATGGACAATTATAATTATTCGTCTAAGTTTGGAAAATAAGTAGCCTAATTGATGTAACGACATCTGTAAAATAAGCCAGTATGTCGCATAAATAGCAGACTTACATTGGTCTAAGTAATCACTCAATAATTATTTTTTGGCAACCAATCAACTTATATTGTGTTGATAAACCGATATTTGCAATCTTACCATATGCCAAGAATGACCTCCAGCATCCTTGATCTTGTGGCATATTTGCGATAGGTGATAGGCCAGCAGCCAGCCCAACAGCGATCCACTGCTATGGCCAATGTGGTCATTATATTTGCTGTAATGGTCAGCCAACCAGTGGTGAGGTACAAACCACATCCCAATCTGGTGCTAGGCCACGCGCCCCTTGAAAACCACCCGTGTCCACTGGATGGTATTACAACAATGCTACTGAACAAATCAATTAAGTTCTGATTGAGAAGAAGTAAGTTGAAGTTGACTTTCAGCAGCTGTTTTCTATCGATGATAAATGCTGCAAGTACGATGGTATTTCCAACCAGAGCCACAGTCATGAGCAAGAAGAATGAACCGAAAGCGATGATTTCGACGATATCATAAATAATAGAGCTTTCGGTGCTTTGTGACTCCGTAAGACCGGTACTGTTGCTTTGGTTAAGTGTATTATTATAATTGTCGAACATTATAGCTGGAATGACTACAAATGTATAGGGCATATATTTTGCTTGATTTCTAACTATGCCAGTTATGTTAGAGAACTCATCTTTGGAGCGGTAAACTGACATAACCTATATGGAACTTAAGCTTACCACACTGGCGTTCCGATTTCCCTACATTAACTTACATTAAAAAAACGATAATTGTGGAATTACATGTGATACTGGTAGGCCCTATGACTTTACTTGACTATTTTAAAATCATTCTGAAACCTGCTGAGTGATCATTCCGATTCAATACATTTAACAAATAAAATAATGTCATAAATATAAATTTCATAGTAAGATATGGTTGTAAATGTTTATTTCAGAGCGACAACTCCCTGTTGATATCTAATGTATGTGTTAAAATCCCATCACCTCAGCATGAATCCACTAACTGTAGGCCTATTCCTATATGCTGCAATCACTTAAAGGAACATAGTAAAGTATTATTCATAACGCATTTGATTATATAGAGTGTATTTGTAAACGCTGAATGTCAAATGACAAGAAAATGTCATACAAGAAAATGAGCGACAAAGAATGAAAATATCGATGCAGGAAAATGAACGACAAAGCGTCCATGCATGATAATGTCTTGCATGAGCGCTGAAAGATAGCATACGGCAGAACTGATGTCAAATGTTTCCTAGTTAACGCCAAACGATAAAAAAAATACCATCTTTGTTTAAACTGTTATATTTTTTATGTCATTCATAATATTTTGTTATTAAAAAATGCATATTTAAATACAAGCGTTATCAAACGGTGCAATACTACTGTCAAAATGTTGTTTAGTGAATTTACTAGCTACAGCTACTTTTGTTTAACTAATTCAATAAAAGTAGAACTAATGTTATAAGACTCCTACGAATTGGACACCGCCGACCATGTGCAGCTGCGGTGTCTGCACGTGATGATCAGAAGCGTGATTGTCCGCACGGCGCAATGACAACGTGAGTACATGGAAGTCATTGAACGAGCAGACTTCATAACAGTCGTTCACGATACCGGGTACACGTAATTGATTGACCTTTAAATGCCGTACTTTCTTAGCCGGTAAAACTCTCTGCCAATCCCTGGAATCCATATGTAATTTATATATTTCATACCAATCAAAATTACACTAATTTAATTGTCAGTCTCCACATATCCTAACTGATATCCTATAAAACCAGTCGTTCAATACCTGGAATCCATATGTAATTAATAAACCTGAGACCTGTTAAAATACTATATTCTGCATGGAATTGTTCCCGTCCAACTTTTCAAACCCATCTGTTAATATAAGTTATGTAATAGCTTATTTCATTATGGCTTGATCTTTGGCCTTCGGAAACTTGTGAATTCTTGTCGTTCATTTTCTTGTCGTTCGTTTTTTCCTAGACTCATTGTCGCCAATTCTATTGTTGTTCGAATTTTTGCCTGAACTCTTTGTCTTTCATATAATTGTCGTTCAAATTCTAGCTTCTTGATCAGGTGATACGCATTTGTCCTTCATTGACTTCAAGTGCAGGATAGGCCTATTGTTATAACAAAAACAATGCTTCTCGGTAATTATATTGTCTGACGTTTGCAGTCAAGCCATATAAAATTATTGTAGAGAGCATACTTGCAATGTAACATTATTCATTAGAGTTTATTGCGTGTTATGATGGAAATCGTATAGTCTATCTACTGACATTCGTAATTTGAAATCTTTCCATCGCTCCTCTACATCTTGTTTTACTTGCATGACACTTGGATAAATTAGTCTGAAGGTGGCTTCCAACTCTCATAAGTCATGCTAGCGTTAAGGGCTAGTTTTGCAACTATTATACAATGCAAAACAATATGGCTTAACGTCCTTTATAACGTCTGACGTCGATGTCAGGGACGTACGCATATGTTTATTATTAATAGTAGGCCTATGTTTAAATTAACTATAATGTAATGGAAATTAGATTTAACGTTAGTTTCGGTAGCTGGGGACCGAGCCGGGGAACCGAACCCGCAAAAAGAAACGTCACATGGAAATGAATTAATTTATATTTA
>JAQFZF010002010.1:0-13040 GCA_034695365.1 Enchytraeus norvegicus
TGGCCGTCACGTTGAACACCTATTCAAATAGAATCGTCATTAACAACAAACGGCCCTCTTCAAAGTCAAAATTCAATTAAAAAGAATGACTGCCTGTTGATATAAGCTTTGTTAATTTTTTTAATTAAATTTTTCTTTGTAGAAACTCTGTAACTTTTTCATTTATAAATATTTTTCGACCAACTTTGGAGGGTACATGTCGAAAATCCTCCTCTATAAGTCTACGAAATATTTTTTAAAAACCTTGAGTTTTGACGAAGTTATTGAGATTTCGTTAGGGGGGTGTTTTTTTGCCTCACCCTGTATAATATTACAAGGTTAGGTTAGGTCTACATTACAATGAATTTCTCAACTTGAATATTACATCTTTATAGTTTCATTTCTCAGCAGATGAAGATTTTTTAGAAATACAACAATTATCTTATGCACTAAACTAAGTGCTTCTGTTGACATGTGCATCGGTTATAGATACAGAGAGAGAATTATGTGTAATCGGAAGTAGGCATACATGACAAATCTCTTTGTATGTAGGCCTATCTGTGCATGTTTCTCTGTGCTAATTTATGTACATAACAGGATCCATGAGAGTTTGGTTCGTTGTATGGTTGTAATTGTGCAATATCTGCATAGAAGTATGATTTGTATAAGTTTAAGAAAACCAATGCCTCATAATATGTTTGTGTAAAATTGTAAATATGTTTGGGCGCCGCGTATGCGTGTGCATGTGTCTACGTGTGTTTGTGAGTGCATCTGAATGTCGCATACTATAAATAAGGACACATCCCAGTTCCCTATTCATAAGTGTACTGCTTGACCTCCTTTTCCTGTGTGTATGTCTGTGTTTGCATGACAATGCACGTGTCTGTGTATGTATGACACTGTATGTGCTTGTGTATGTGTACGTCAAACTTTGTACCTACTACATGTACTAGTACTCATAGGCCCACTGCTTGCCCTCCATTCCTTCCTATGCATGTCAGCATTAGAATGACTAACGTTGTCTGTGATGGTGTATGTGTGTGTACATGTGTGTATGCCCCACTTTCTACCTACTATATACTACTCATAAGCGTACTGCTTGATATCCTTTCCCTCATCCTCTATGACGCACTGCCTGTCGTACTTGCGGAACATCCTCACGAATGAGGGAACGATGGGTTCCTCGCAGGTCCTCACCAGGTTTGGAAAGGCCTGCCTGAAGTGCCATGTAGCCTCTTCGAGGTGGTAGTGGGGAATCTTTGTGAACATGTGATGGATCTGATGGGTGCCGATGTTATGGATGATGTTGTGAACCAGCCCATAGTTCCTGTCCACCGTTGAGAGCTGACCACGAACAAAGTCCCACTGGGAGTCCACGTACCAGGGCACGTTGATCTCTGAGTGGTGAAGAAACGTGATGACGACGATGTAGCTCCCGAAGAGCAGCAGAGGAACGGCATAGTAGATGATGAGATGAACCAGTCCGTAGTGGGTGTAGTATAGAAATGATAGGTAAGCCATTCCAACCAGTGATGCTAGCGAGCAAACACAACCCAGAAAATGACCTAAGAACAAGGGGGCGAATGGACTGAAGTGTGGTACCTTACGTGGCCGATACCCAACAGCGAGATAGAAATACCAACCAACCCCCAGAGCAAACCCTGGCATCATCTTAGATGCATTTGGTAACTCTGATCTTTTCACCGGATAGAAGACTTCATCTTTGTCCATATTACCAGTGTTCTTGTGGTGATGGCGGTGCGAGAGCTTCCACTGGTAGAATGGAACGAAGAGAACTGCATGGGTGAGAGTTCCCACCACATCATTGAGCAGAGAATATTCTGAGAAAGAACTGTGCCCACAGTCGTGCCCCAACACAAACAGGGCCATGAACAGCGTACCCTGCACGGCCCAGTAGAGGCATATAATAGGTGCCTGAAGCCAGATGGAGTCAAACCAACTCGTGGCATACACTGCGATCAAGTACGCCAGAATAACCTGGACGTAATCTCCCATGGCATAGTACAGTGAGGTCTTGACGGAGGATTTGAAGCAGTGCTTGGGTATGGCGTTCTTGATGTCGATGATGGAAGGGAGTTTCTCCGGAAGGATTTGTTTGAGTCCACGACCTTTGACCTGAACTTCATCCGCCTTCGAAATCTTTCCATCCTGGTATCTCTCATCTGGATCGTTAAATATCGCCTCTACCAGTGTCTTAATGAAGAACACCACCCCGATACAGAAGTTCAACGTTTGGTCGAAAGGCATCATCTTGTATGTCTATTACTGATTGGTTTTATCTATCAATTAATCAATCAATGGAGATTTAACATCCGGTTCCTCACCCGAAGGCGATGTCAGGGACGTTTCAAACAAAAGTTTATTGTATAGTTCAAGGCCAAAGTTCATTCCATCACAATACTATTTATATTGAGCAATATGATTCGCTATTCACAGGAATGTTCTATTTGCTGCACAATGTTCCATAGAGCAATAATGTCAATATTTTGTCTAGTTGAGATTTGATTCAGAGATTTGATTTCAGATCCTTTAGCTATAATGATTCCTTGATTTGTACTTCCTTCAACACAGAATAGATTGTATCGGAATTAATAGCCTGCAATACTGAAGATCATTAACATATTTCGGCTACTTATCCTCAATTTAATCCTTCCTCGTTCTTTTTTTTTAAATTCTTTTTTTCTTGAGTCAATATCCAATAGCCAAGTTACTGAGAAAATCGCATGCAGTTGACATCCTTCTGTAACTTGATTATAATGATTAAACTATCTCTGGGAAGTTAGACGATCCACCAAGTTTACTTGTTTCATTAATCCGAACTTGTGAACATTTATATTCCTAAAAATACAAACAGAGAGATAAGAAAGGTACGTTCACATAAATTGATTTAATATTTTAAATTTGTTCATCATTGCCGTTGGATTTAAATAATTGCAGCTCTTTTAATAATGTTAGAACAGATTAAAGGTCAACCATCGAATCTATTTTTCGTTTCGTTGTCGGTAGGCTACCGAAAAAGCCGAAAATATATTTTTCGGCCTTTTTATTCTTCGGCCAAAAGATTTCCTTTTTCGGTTTTCTATTTATCAGCTGAAAAAAGAAAAAGATTTCATTTTTCGGGGTTTTTTACGACCGAAAAAAATTCTCTATTTCGGCCTAAACCGAAAAATTTGAATTATAACTGAGTAAATATTTTATAGTTTATGTCAATCTAGTGGAAACATGTTGCTTACATGCATATTTATATAATATATACATATATATTTATATAAATAGAATGTAAGGTATTGCGTTCATGATAGTGCCACTGCACAATAAGATAAGAAGAGTCAATTGATCAAAGGCCTCAGTTTAGGCTTACTACATTTAACAGTATGATATTGCCTAGTATAAGAAAGTATACAATATAGCAGTATTCATTTTGCTAGAAATATTTATAGAATGTCCGGCATTTGTATCACTGGTTTGTCTATCTCGGTCTCTGTCATACATGTATATATATACATCTACAACATATCCTTCAACTGTTACAGTTAACAGGATGCTCATTGTCGAAATGTCCAAGGCATATAATATTATTTCTTTTCAGATTTTCTATCACACTCGCTAATGAGCATTGATTGACAAGTTGATCAAATAATAAAGACTTACTATGTGCATTCAAACTGATTGTGCAATGGTGCATCTAAATTGTAGTCTTTAACATGGAAACATTATGTATTGGCCTGTACCTACAGTAGTGTTATGTGTCTAAAATAATGTATTTACTAATGCGTTTTTTATTTTTCGTATTTCAGCCGAAAAAGAAATTTCCTTTTTCGGTTTTTATTTTTCGGCCGAAAAATATTACCTTCTTCGGTTTTTATTTTTCGTCCGAAAAATAAATTTCCTTTCTCGGTTTTTTATTTTTCGGCCGAAAAAATATTTCCTTTGTCGGTCGACCTCTAGAACAGATAAAATCCTTCTAATTGACAGAAATCTGTAAAATATAGTCTATGGTTTCATAGACTACTTTACATAAATACTCATTCGTCTAAAGTAAACCTTATTTATGTTTATATCATTGATATCCCGTGTTGGGTCCGGGATATTTGAGAATAGTTCAACCGATAACTGCACGTGTTTCGTTAGAGCCGACTAACGCAGATACTAAGGAAGGCAATGGAAACCACCTCAGCAACAAATATTTTCCTTGAATAGAGGCATCATTTTAGGTGTTGAAAAGGCAAAGCCTTTGTGATGAGACGGACTTATTAGGTTGGTCGATGGTGTGCCTATTAAAGAGCGAAATAGTTTATTGTGTTTATGATTTTTTACCTTAGACCTGCCACATGGCAGAGCACTGGATAGATAGATATCACTGCTCTGTTCGTGTTGTTTTCATTGTTGAATTAAGATGAAAACATGAACGTTTAAGATATAACATATTATATTATTACTATTATTATTACTTTACACAATGCATACCATAAGTTGTCACAATGGTCCCAGACAGATCACAGACTGCTGTTTACTTCTAGCCACGTTATCTTCAATGTTTACAATTCTAATCCGGTGACGTCACGGTCTCAAGGTCAATGACGTCAGCGTAGAAGAACGGGAAGCAGATCTTGGAAGACCTTTGAAATACTGTTTGTTGGCGAGATTTGAACGCTGTTCTTGTTCTTTAGTTTAGAACATCTGATACACAAGCGGATCTGAAACACAAAAAGAAATAATTCATCGTAGAGGACCTGCTCTTTCATTGACTGACTAGTTTGCTAGTCCAGCCACTGGCCAATGAGAGAGCAATTACAAGTCACGTGATAGGAGTTGATGACGTAGTAAACCTAGTCTCTCTATCTAGATTAAAATATATAATTGTTACGTATAAATACCAATTATGGACTATATCTTTTGTAGCCTAGGGTCGTTTACAACCCAGTAAAAAATGGTTACGTATAGATCTAAAAAAAATATTAATAATATAATTCAAGGAACAAAGAATTAATATTATATGTATTGCACAAGCAGAAACAAGGACGAATATAATTTATTGCAATAACAATATTCAACAGAAACAATAATACATTCACAGCAATGTTAATAACAATTAACAATTAAACACGTGTTCAGGTCTAAACAATAAATCCACGATGAAACAGCAGTTTTGCTATTTGACTACAGGCATCTTAGGTAAGTGGTAGCCGTGTTAGATCCGGCAAACATAAGAATAGACCAAACGAAAGCTGCACGTTTTTCGTAGAAGCCGATTAACACTGAAGAAGGATAAGGAGACCCACTTCAGAAATCAAATTATCTCCAAGAAAATATGGCATAAATACAGTATGCCATGGACCTGCCGTTAGGTAGTGCGATGAGAGAGAGAGAGAGAGAGAGAAAGAGAGAATGAGAGATTTAAGGTTCATTGAAGCAGTGAAAGCACATAATATTAGCCTAAGACTAAGTGATCGACATGTTATGAGCAATGAAGAAATAGAAAGCTTAAGTTAACAGAGAAATTAAGGAAAGCGCTACAAAGGAAGACAAATAAATATCTATACAAAGAGCTCCGGTGATTGGATTTTCATGGGAAAGACAAGGATTATCAGAGCTACAAGAGGCAAAGATGAGTGGCAAACCATGAACTCCAACGTCCGGACCGGGCAGAGAACCAGAAAGAACATAATAATAATACAGGTTAAACGCTTAACGTATATTTCCACATCCATGAATGATGTCAGGGACATCGCCCTAAGCTGATAGTGGCCTAGCATTATATACTTTACCAAACGGCACCGATAGCTTGAGGTATTATAGACGAAACTTTATTGTATTTTATTGTATTGTAATGTATTGACGGAAAGAGAAGACTAATAATCGATACTATTATATACTATGCAGTCACACTTACAGCTATATACTATTTATACACTGACACGATAATCAGTCAGATATAAATTTAATTTCTAAATCCTATTCCCGCGAGCTGGAATGAAAATAGGAAATGTCGAACAAAGAGCTAATTAGAAAGGCTAATCGATCACATACGCGAGCATTATAACAGAGTCAGGATCAGCGAGGGCATAGTGTGCTGTGGTAATAGTGACTTGAACAAAAAGAGTCCCGGCGAATCCACACCGATTTTCAGGAGAGATGGGTGGGGGGATGGGTGAATTTTAAAAAGTAACGTTTTATAACAGAGTCGTACTAACCTCGCGTTCTCTCATAATTTCAAGCGCGAATTTGGGAGGGGGTATTGCCTCCCGGCACCCTAGCGATTTGAAAAGTATTGTAATTTAACCCACTAAAAATACCTATTTTGAACCCTTGCCCTACCCCGTCAATTAGCCTCGATTTAATCTGCCTCTCAAAAAATTCATGAAAGAAAAATTTGGCTCTTCATCAAATTTTCCTAGATTCCGCCACTGACCATGATCGGCCCGGCAAAATTGAGAATAGACCAGCAGCAAAATGCACGTGTCTCGAAAGCGTACAAAATGTAGGTAATGCAGAAGCTAACGGGATACCACATCAGAAATCATATATTTGCCATACTACATTAAAAAGGTTTGGTATAAGCATAGCCTGTGATGGGATCGACTTTACACGATCGAGTCCTCATAAGTGAGAGTAATATAAGACAACGAACACTCGATTATGAATGTGCACCTTGGACCTCCCGTTTGGAATTTCACTAGAATGGGACAAATATAGATATGAATCAATGTGGATTTAGCGTCCGTTTCATCATCTGACGACGATATCAGGCTCTATTTCTTATATCGAGCTAACGTAAATTCATGGACTATTTCACAGAAACTAAGGCTAAAAGGTTGGCGTCCCTGGCATCGTCTTCGGGTGAGAAACCGGACGTTAATCTCATTGTATTGCATCCTATTGTCAGGTGAATGTTCGATGGACCCGTCATTGGATAGAACTATGTTACAGAGAGCAGTGGAAGCCTAGATTATATAATGCAGTAAAGACATTCCAGAATCAATATCACCCCACTTCAACTTCTGCCACATGCACAACGGGCTGTGACCCCAGTGCCTCAGCAGTTACAAACCATAATAGGCGCGGGCAACTTTGTTCCTTCTGCATTTATAATTTAGAAATTAGATTATTTTTACTTTTGATCTGCAATGACAGTGCTATTCGTCCGTGACGAGATCGTGCCATAGAAAATCATAGGGAGCAGGTCCGTGGTCTAGTGGCAGCGGAGCGGCCTTTGAAACATGACGTCACCAGGTTCATTGCCCAGTTTTGGAGGTCTTGAAACGGTAGCCTTAAGCAAGCTGCTTTACTTTTCATTACAATATTATCAGCAGATATTAATATAATATGGAGACTGCACTAGCTAGCCGAATTTGAAACTAATTCCGCCTTTACACCATATGGTGAGAACAATAACATTCGTTATTATGATTAACTGCAACAACAAGCTATTTACAAACACAAATGAATTTGCTGTAGCCATAGAGTACTGAATAAAAAGAAATAGAATAAAAACTAGAAATAAAGTAGAAATAGAAATGCAGCAGATGGCCTCGATAAAGCTCGACTACTGGCAGTATCTGCTCCACATAGCGGCGACTGGCTAAATGTTATACCACTATCGTCATGTGGTCTCCGCCTGGACGATGAAGCAGTCATGGGCCCATGGGCCATATATACCCCTCTGGGTACATATAATATTAAATATAAACTTTTTATCTTTCTTTTAGCCCAGGGTCGGTTATCACCCAGGGCATTAAAAAAAGAAATAATAAAAATAAAAGAGAGGAATAGAGGGGCTCAGTGCTAACGTATTTAATTTTTTTTTTACCCTGGGTGTATTGGATCGGCTCGGTTTCACTGTTTGAAAGTTTCAACAAAATTTTGTTTCTCTCCTTTTCCAATTTCTCAACTCGCACACTAAATTCTTCAGATGTTACACACCATGCATCATGGAACACATATAATCATTAAGCCACATTACGATATTGATAAAATTCGGGAAATAAGACAACAGACAATAGATAGGTGGAGATGGATACATGGCTGGATGAACAGATTTAAAAAAAGTATTGTCCCCCTCGATCGATTTCGGGTTAATCTGGTCCCCTCGATAAAAACTGCATGTTAAAAAGAATTTTGGCACGCTAAAAAATTTCTAGATCGGACATTGAAAGATAGCATAACATTATAAGGATATAACTCTAGTACGCCTACGTGTTTCAGTGTTTGTATATGTGTGAAAGTGTGTGCAGAAAAAGTGTGTGCCCAGAATTGTGTGTTTGTGTGTGAGTGGCCTGATCATTGCATGTTGCATCATTGATCAGGCCATCCCGCTGATGTTGTTGCCACATAATGTTCAGTGCATACAGTCAAGGCTCTGGCGCTATTAATAGACGCATTGTCTGGAACAACATAAAAAAGGAGGACGTCATTTAGCTGTTTCGTGCTCATGATTAATTTAAACAGCATCGTATTACAAAAATTGATAACTGGAGAAGTGATATTGGTGAGTTTAGCTTTTTGTTTAGGAGTGCTGCGTTTCGGTAATAAATGTTGACCTCGGATCCATTTTTGCCCGTTAATAAACTAAAAATATAGCTCTAGTTCAACTCTATGCTCGACCGAGGCTGATGTGCCTGCGGACGATAAATCCGACGTTTAATATGTCAAATGCATATTACTTTAAAAATTAGAATTAACCTCTTCGAGGCACCTTTGGGTACGGGTGCATATCGGTGCCTCTCAGCTGATAGGATAAACATGTATCTGTGCTAGCGGCCATTGAGGCGCTATCAATAGGCAAAGGTACGATTAGTCATGAAATCAGGGGCCCCCACTGGGGGTGGGAAGATGATGGAGCGGCTCATTCCATGATTGAGGCTGGGGGAGTGGAAAGTTAAGACTACCTAAATTGAAGAGCTTGGGGAGGGGGTGACCCATCATATATTTGACATTTTTGGGGGGCGCTCCATCAAGCTTGGGGGGATGGGGGCCCCTGCATGAAAAAAAACAGCAAATAAGAAAGGAAACTAGAATGTGAGTTTGTCAAGTGTGAAAATATCGGGCTTAAAACGATTCAGGATGCGTACAAATAATAATAATTAAACAGAAATAATATATTACAACCGCGAAAAGTATTTTCTGTGGCAGCGGCTGTCCATGGCGATTCAACGCTACAACGCTATATGCTTCCGCGGCACTTTCAGCGACATGGCATTCCAGAGTACAAGAGATTAATTTTAAATGCTTTTTTATCTATACTTCTATTTTTAACGTATTAAAATCAATTTTATCATATTTTTTAGCCCAGGGTCGTTTACCACCCAGGGCATAAAAAATAAAGGATTAAAAGTGTTACATTAAATTAAAAATAGAGATCAATAGATAACAATTGATTACAAATTAAAACAAAATTATTGTTCTATGGCATTATATAGAGGCAGATACATGCAAGGTGTGCACTGTGCATATGTATGCTAGGTGTGTGACTTGTCGTACTAAAATAATGAAATAAAAGTGTTAACTTCTAATAAAATGAAAAAGACGGTATTCTTTAATTTTTGTTTTATCGTAATGTGCTCTAGCGGCTGAATTTTATTTATCAGCCGGTGTAACATATGTTGTCTTAGACGTCACTAATATCGTCGTCAGACGATGAACCGGACGTTAAACCCTTCTTTGATTTGTTTTTGTGAATATACAGAAGCGACCTACGACAGGTCTTCATCAACATGGACTGCCCTCTCTCGTGTGGCCATGCTGTGTAACAGAGCTGAGTTTAAGAAAGACCAGGGTCATATAGCTGTACTCAAGAGGTTTCTCTCTCTCTCTATCTCTCTCTCTCTCTCTGTCTCACCCGTCACTAATGTGCATATCTGTCAGGCCGCGAAGTTGACAACTTGGCATTAACCTTTCTTCACTGAGGCAGTTCCTTTCACCGTGGCACGTCCAAACTATGACACAAGCTAGCTGGAACCATTTCATTCTCAACAACGGAAATAAAAATAACATTTTACGTGCGGTTCATAATCTGAAGACTATATCAGGGACGTCAATTAGTGAGAACAATGACATCAGATAATATTATGAATATTTATTTGTGACAGATATTGGTTCTCAAGCAAACATTCCTACTGTCTGTTATCTATCTCTCTCATTACTCAACACACCGACTGTATGAAGGCCTATCTCAAAAATAGCATGATTGATTGATTGGCAGTTCCTGCCGAATTCTCAATTATTAATTGACAGTCTAATTAATTGATTGATTGATTGACTGATTGATTGATTGTAGAGAGTGCAGTGGAGACGCCTCAGAGTCAGCTATACTGAAGTGTATGGAGCTGTCGACAGGTAGCGTGGCGCAGTTCAGAGCTCGTAACAAAAAGTTGTGCGAGGTGCCCTTCAACTCTACCAATAAATATCAGGTCAGTGGCGCCATCATCTGTTCTAATAAAGCGGGGTGATCCCAGACTTTCATTGTTTAACTTGAATATCACTCCGTTTCTCTACTCGGTGCTCTGTAATAATCTGTAGGGCGCTTTGAGGAGTATAGCTGTAATAGACTTAGTTTCATCCCAATCATTATGACAGTAGTTGCTCCACTGTGATAAAAAATACTCCTATTAGAGTTAGTAACTATATAGAGCGCACATGAGCGCATACGAGAGCTCTGATTGATTGATTTATTGATTGATAGAGGTCTCTATACCCGAGTTAGAGTCAGCTAAGCAGCAGAGAAACCTGTAACAGCTGGTAATGAAGGGAGCCCTGAGCGTGTCCTAGAGCTCCTCTAACTGATTGACTGATTGATTGATTGATTGATTGATTGATTGATTAATTGATATATGTCTCTATACACGAACTAGAGTCAGCTAAACAGCAGGCTCACCTGCTCGTGATCAATGGCGCCCCTGAGCATATACTAGAGTTCTGATTGATTGATTGATTGATTGATTGATTAATTGTACAGGTCTCCATACACGAGCTAGAGTCCGCCAAACAGCAGAGCCACCTGTTGGTAATGAAGGGCGCCCCTGAGCGTATACTAGAGCGCTGCTCCACGATACTGATCCAGGGGGAGGAGCTTGTGATGACGGAGGAGTGGCGTGAAGCCTTTAACCACGCCTACATGGACCTCGGTGGGCTGGGCGAGAGAGTGCTAGGCTTCTGTGACTATGAGCTACCCCAGGATAAGTACCCCAGGGTATGTTCGTGTATATTTTTAAACTAATAAGCTTATTTTAAATTAGCATTTTTATTGGCATTACTTTAAACATACACTGTAAGAATTTAGTGCCGTATAGCAGGGCTGCATTCTTCACATTTTTCCACACTCTTTTGAATGTTAAAGGTATTCATTAAATCGTTCTATAATATATACTTTTTGAATTATCGCATTGATTGGTTGGTTGATGACAGGGTTACCCATTCAACGCAGATGACGAGAACTTTCCCCTATCAGGTCTGAGGTTCTGTGGGCTCCTCTCTATGATAGACCCACCACGTGCAGCAGTGCCTGATGCTGTAGCCAAGTGTCGTAGTGCTGGCATCAAGGTAATGATTGCATTTAATATGTCTAAAAATAGACAGGTGGACAAACAATGCTTGGTTTATGCAGGGGAGAATAGGACTTCTTTTGAAGATATCGTTTTGTTAATTATTAACTTTAAGATATTGAGAACTACAGCATGGATTATTTTATGTGCCGGTATTGTCCCATATATCTTTTTAGTGTAAAATAATCATCATTTTTAGGACTACGGGACAAATGTAGACTATCAGTTATTTTATGCAATAAAATAATTTTAATGCAACAAGTAGGCCTATCCGTGGTTCCAATATAAAATTATTGTACAATTGAAACATCATGCTCTAATGTTATAAAATGTTTCAAGTATTTTCATAGTTGACAGAGACGTGTCCTCGGTGTTTACTTCTTTATCGAAGTAACCTCATTAGACCAGTATTATATTCAGTTATCAATAACGCATTTCCTGAATGAGCGCAATGTAACTTCATTAAATAGTTACAAAATACAATCAAACATTGACAATTTGAAAAAATGTGTCATATATTTACTCAATCTGCTTCTCAGTCATGGGATGCCCACTGCCCATCATATATCTGTATTAGCCTATTCTTTCAATTTTTTCAGAACACTGTGCAAAGAAAAAGTAAGTCGACTAATTAACTCTGAACATGCCTACATTGCCTAGATTAAGCACTGATGTTTAAGTTTATTAGCTAAGATGTTACTACAAAGCCTAATCTATGACTATATATATGTATGAAAGAGTGAACTTTCTAATTATTTTTATTTGATGTATCTATATATTTGATGCATTTGCCCTGTCATATTCTCTGCTTTGACGAATAAAGAGATATTCATTAGGTATAATAATTATCTATAATTATCTGTGGCAGAGACTATCTAATTTCTATGGCAGATTTGAAACCAGGGTCTTTCAAATCAGTGGATAGATTAATTATAGGGTTAAAGCTGGCGTAGAATTTAACGTCAGTTTCATGGCTCAATTGGTCCATCAGTGACGAGTGTGTCCTGAGATTCGAACCTGTGCACTGTGCAGTAATAGTCCGACACTAAACCGATGTGGCTGATTGGCTGTGCCATTACTGATTTATTGATTGTTGATTGATTGATTGATTTATTTATTGATTGTTTGATTGATTGTTTGATTGATTGATTGATTGATTGTTTGATTGATTGATTGATTGATTGATTGATTGATTGATTGATTGATTGATTGATACAGGTCATCATGGTGACAGGAGATCATCCTATCACAGCGAAGGCTATCGCTAAGGGGGTTGGTATAATATCTGAGGGTAACGAGACTGTTGAAGACATCGCTACAAGACTCGGCATCGATGTCAAGGATGTCAACCCAGCGTTAGTATATAGTGCTAATTAAATTTTCGTATCTAGGCAACAAATTAAAAAATTTGGCGATAAACCCATTAAGGACCAAACCGGATGTAGAAGTAATTTTTGAAAACCCTTCACCATGTGTGCTGTCTATGATCACTAATAGAAG
>JAQFZF010002011.1:0-13039 GCA_034695365.1 Enchytraeus norvegicus
CCCCCCGGCTCGTATTTAATTTATAGTAAGTTCTAAAGGAATGTCTGTCTGTCCGATGTTTCTGTTTACCATTTAGTTGGTGCAAATTAACTATATAGTATATTGCCTATATATCTCCTTTAGAAAATCAAAGTCTAAATTTTGCTAAATTCCAATTTATCAACATCTTCGTGATAATAATAAAAGTGTACTTACTGAATCAAATTTTCATGAAGCTATATACCAAAAAACCGTTTGATATTAATTTTAGTTGAAAACAGAAATGAGCAGTCTGAGCGAGCAGCAGTATAAACTAGAGCTGCAGACGATGTCGAATGCTGAGGATGTGACTAAAGTGAAGCATCGCCAGATGGAGCTGATCCTTGCTGCAGCTTCAGAAAGAGATGAGGTAAGATAAGATTTTTAAATTAAGAATATGTTGTAATTTGTCATTTCATATATTAACTCCAGAATTTAATTAAGACGCGGTTGTGTCACAGTTTATGAAAATTTAATGATTTCTTTTTATGCTATATTTTAATTAAACAGGCCTACATGTAAGCCTATCATAATGTTCTTGTCTAGTCGGTTCTTATCACGTATTTTATTCCACTGCTTGTTATCTACCGATTCCATGACATTAATATTATAAATATCATATTTTCAGATTATGTATATTATTCAATTCGAATAAAAAAGTATTTTGTGTTCATTTATCTTTTTTGTTCCCATTATATTTATGAAACTTTTATTATTATTCACTTTCCCCCATGCAGATGGAGAGGCAGATCAATTTGGCACGGGGTCAGTTGAATGAGGGAGAGAGTCGCCACTCCGAGGCGCTGAAGGCTTATCAGGAGCGTTTCGATATTCCTTCGGCAAACCATAAAACAGAAAACTCGTCTTCAAACGAAACCAATAATAAATCAATCCTAAACGATCAAGCCAAAACTGAACGAGAATCTTCCGAAACGAAGACCACTAAATGTGATGAGAATGATGATACATCTTTGAACATAAAGGAAAATGAGTCCGAACATGATGATCAAGCCAAAACTGAAGGTGAAACCTGCGTGAAGGAATCAGATAAGTGCGACGATAAAGAAGAAGAAAATAAATCAGACTATGGGGTGATAGAAGAAGAGAAGGAAGCCGTGAGGAGGATGTTAATTCAAGAAAGAGATGCTCTAGATACTCAGAAGAAACTATTTGAAGATCTCGAATTTCATCTCTATGAGGTATAGGCCAATAATTTTCTGATTAATTAATATACATGCAAACTTATTAATATACTAAATTTTAATGAGCCATGTCACTTTTTTATATACAAATATTGATATATATTCACACATGACAGACGCATATGCTATTTTCATTTCTTAGTGGCTGTTTCTGTGGGTTTCTTAATTTTTCTACTCCATGACTCTACGTCATAACTTTGGCTTTCGATGGGCGCAATGCAGCCAGTGCTGCATTAGCAGTTAGTTAATCGTGCTTAGATACACGATTAACCTTCCATCATTCATACGCATGCATGCACAAGGGTGCCGAGTATATTTTGTCGACTGAGCAGGAAGTCGTTCCCACCCCACTAGCCAACACTCGATTCTGAGGCAGACACGTGAACCGTTTCACAAATCCCCGTCGGTTAATGATTCCTGGGTTCAATGCCCAGTTTTGGAGACCCTTTGAGTTGCAGCCTGAAGCAAGCTGCTTTACTCTCCATTGCTATAACAGCAACTGTCGGTGTACATTTACCAAGACATTGGCGACTGCAACTAGCTAGGCGAATTTGGAAATAAGAAATCCCTACTATCTCGCCATCTGGCGAGATCAATAGTATACGCTATGATTATTATTATTCGCTTTATCCTCTCTCTCATTAACGAGGCCATGTTTTATTATCGCAGCTGGAGACGAGAAAGGATGAGCAGCGTGAGCCTCTACATCAGAAACTAGCCGAGCAGTTCGAGAAACTTCGAGAAACAGGAGCCGTTCTAGAGGTTAGTTCTAAAGGCTCTTCATCCCACTGTTTAACGTCCGTTACAATACAATACAATACAATGTGGATCTAACGTCCGGTTCCTCACTCGAAGGCGATGTCAGGGACGTAACTGGTCCCGGAATTTTTTGTTATGAAAGTGTCTCAGAGGTTAGTTTTAACAGCTTTACATCAGGCTTTTTAACGTCTATTAGGCTACTAGTGCCGTATTTTTGATTAAGAAAGTATCTCAGAGGTTATTTCAAAAATCTTTACATCAGACGGTTTCTTGTTTAACGTCCGTTACTACTCCGGGATTCTTGGTAAAAAAAGAAGCCAACATAAGCCTACTTAAGTCATTATCTAGGCACATGTAATCATAGAAAGTTTCATAACTTCTTTGCTGTCTGATACTGCAAGTTGTATTTGTATGACTTTTCTAATAAAATTAAAGAAATTATTAAAACAAATGTTTCTAATTTGCAGAAATCGATAAAAGCGCTGACTGCACAGATCTCAGAGACGCTGAAGCAGGCTAAAGCAGATGTGGAGGATCTAGAGAGAGAAAGACGCCTACTGATTGACGCTTTCAAAAAGGTCAGTAATGAAAATAATAATATTAATAATAGTAAAAACGATGTTACGTCATTTCCTCATCCAAGGAGATCTCAAAACGTCTCAAAACGTCAGGAAGTCTCAAAAGCATGTTTCAGCAACCGGTTCTCCCAAACTCTGTTGGCAAAAACAAGAACTGAAAATAAAAAGAACCTGATATCGTCATATGATGAAACGAACGTCGTTAGACCATATTGTATTAATACACTCCTTGACCTGGCCTTCGGGTGAGAACCGGACCCTTAAATTCTCATTGTATTGTATTGTATTAATGTCGTATTGCATTGTAAAACTTGAGCTGAAATTATCCTGAGCTAAAATTATTTGAGCTAAAGTATTCTTGAACTAAAGATCAGCTGATCCGTTCAGCATCTGTAAAAAAAATTCTAGATTACATTATGATAATAAGGTCAGTCTCTGCGGGATCTCTTTTGTTTTATCTGTGATACATGTACACCACTGGAGTTGAGTTGTTTATCAGAAGTAGTTGGACTATTTGTATCTCCTCGGTGAACGAGTCCTGGCCATTCGTTCAGGTAATCTATACCGCTCAACTTGAAATATACCATCTGTAGGGCCTACAGATTTCAAAAACACCCCAGGCGCAGTGTTGGTTCCAGGGGGGGGGGCTTAGCCCCCCAAACCTGTCAGTTAGCCTCCCCAGATTTTTTAGGGGCTATGCAGGGCTAAAAATTGCTACATATTGGGATAGTTATAGATTAGTTCGACTCTAGAGTAATAACGTTTTCACACACCTTTTATTCGCTAAACATTAAAGCACAGATTTATTCCCAATACCAAATTTTCTTTGCTAAACCCTACCGTTTTCTCCCATTATACCAAAACATTTGTTAGAGAAAAATGTATTTTTTTGCGAAACTGTAATATTAGTTAAAAGAATAGCAAAAATTGATACTCATTTGTCACATTCTTTGCTTGCTGTCCCTTTACGCACTACCGCGGTGGTGACCGACTGCTCTCTACGCGCTACCCTGGTGGTGACCGACCCCGAGCCGGTGGCTCAGCCCCCCTTTAGCCCCCCCCCCAGAACTTAGGGTTTAGGGTCTAGAACCGGCACTGTCCAGGCGATTTGATTTTCGTATTGGCCTATTGTTACATTCTATATTATCTTATAGGAAAAAGTAAAGCTTAAAGACGTTTTACACGAGCTCCATGAATTCAATGAGGATACATCATTAGATTTGGTAAGAATATTATATTTCTTCCACATCTTTCTAATTATTTTTCAGCAAGAAAAATTTTCAGATTATTTTTAATGATTAATGTTTAATATACGAGTATATTGACAAGATAAACTCGTGTAGGCCTGTAAAATCATGCCAAGGCATCTCAACACTTCACAAGGTTATTGTATACATTTTAAATATTTTTTCTATTTACTTTTTTATACTTCATATTTTATATTTGTATTTATGTACAATTCAAGACAAACACGTAATTATATAATGTGTCAAGCGCTGCGCCTAAAGTTTAAAAAATTTGTTAAAAGTTTTATCATTGGTTTCTCACACTGGGACGCGGAACCGGATGTTAAATCCTCATTGATTGATCATCATTTAGGCTGACAAAACGGCTGCAGAAGAAAACTCGTCTTTGACAGACGAGGGGGTCGACTGCTCTACTCCCCCCTCCAGAACAAAATTTATTCGTCAGATCTCAAATCTCGATCCGTCGCGACCCTTCATACCTCATGAGTCATCATCGTCTTCGCTTTACTCCTCTGTTTCTAACTCAAGTAAGCTATCTATCTCTAGTACACTGCCAAATGGCAGGTTCAATGTACATTTTTTTAAACACAGTCTGCTATCCCGCTCACTAATGAGCACTCCATCGATCAAGTTGATCCCATCAAAAAGGCTATGCCTTTACCACTCCTAAAATGTAACCAAATACTTGGGAATATAATATATCTGATTCCGAGATGGTTTTCTCAGTATGAAAATATCTGCGTTAGTCGGTTTTTACGAAAGATGTGCAGTTTCAGTTAGTCTATTCTTGTGTTTCCCGGAACCACCACGGGAAAGTAATCATTCATATATTAAATTTTAATAAAATTGTTTGAGTATTATTGAGACTTATTATTGGGTATTATTTACAATGTTGTTTGGCCAGAGGGCAGTGTGTCTGAAACACAAATAATAAGATTGACAGTCACTGCGTAGTTGTAATCGATAGCGACGCCTCAAATTATTTTATGCGGTTTTAAATGTATTCTAAAAATAATTGAATCTGATTTATATGGATCGTAATGTCAAATCTATGCAGCTGTCTGTATCATGCAAGCCATCTTGGATCTCAGGACATACCAACGTGAAACAAAAATTTCACCCTATTTCTTCTTATGTTATATTTCTATTTCTATATATATTATTTTCGTATATTTCGATTTCGATTTCTTTTTATATCGTATTCTAACGGACGCAGGTGAGTTTTTGCTTTGCCCCAAAAAGTACAAATACAAATGAGCCTACATTGTATCGGCCAATAACTGATAGGTCCTGTGAAATTATTACTTTGATTTGTTGTGTAGAAAATGGATCAATGAAATCTAGTCCATCAGCCAGTAAAGAATCGATATCTGATCCTAAAGCAAATGGTTTTTTCTTACCTAATACTGACTTGATCTTTGAAGAAGCGAAGATCGATGCATTGTGCTCAGAAATGAGCGGGCCAGTAAATGGTTTGAGGGAATCTCGGTATGTTATTCTGAATTGGCTTTGCGCTTATTAAGTTGCTTATTTAAGGTTCTTTTCACATTTCACGATATCACGAATTAATTCTAAGGAGTCAGAATGTACACCGTGTTAGAATGAAACCGAGACCACCTTGCGTTTTTGAATTTCTACCAAGTAATCTTGCGATTTCTTTGCTATTTGGGAATAGGGATGCATCAACAAGGACTATTTGCAATGTATATTGAAATTTTCAAGAGAATTGGATGCAAAATCGCAGAGATATTGCATTTTGTGCTTGACTCCTAGTAAGGTCTTGATTCCCAATATGGACAGAACAGCATACTATTATACAGTGCGCTTACTGTACAGTGACCATGATCAGGTTTCTTTGTGGTCACTCCTCGTTTGATAAATTGTACCTTTGCGCAGATGACAGCACACGGCATCTAGCGCAGATACACGATTGACCTTCCTAACGCCGATTACGCACGGATCAATAATATATCCGTATATCACACTTACATAGACCTACACAGAGCAAAAATACAAGGAGCAAAACGAAAATATCCTACACATTATTTTAATTAATTAAACTATATTGGTCCTAGAGGGAAAGCACTGAGTTCACACTGCATCCTTCGTAGATTGACTACAATATATCTAACATAACGTCCCAAGAAAAAGGTTACGGTATATTTTAGGTGTGGTAGAGGCATTGTCTTTTTAATGGGGTCAACTTAATGATCGATGGAGTGCTCATTAGTGAGCGGGATAGTAGACTGTGTTTCAGAATATGTACCCTGGGCCTACCATTTGGCAATGCACTAGAGAGAAGGGCGCTGGGGTTAATTCTTGTACGCTGGCTTTGGGTTTGAACCTCGTCAAATCAATTGTATCAAACTCTATGTGTAATGGTTATTATAATAGCCTATTATTTTGTTTCAGCGTTTCAAATCATGAATACAGTTCAGAGTTTGTGGAAAAGAAGTATAATCTCATTAACTGCAGTTCAAAGAGTGAGGAGATACCGGTAGACAAACTAATTATACTATAAATTTAAATTTAATTTGTACCATTTTAATTTTAATTCAAGCGGCATAAAATGTTTGATTTATCTACAAATTACAATGCTCATGACTTCCAAAGTGTAACATAATGTTTACAAAAATAGGCATACTGTTAACAAATTAAAATGTAAAAATTCGTTTTTACTTATTCAGCTTGGACAAGTAGTGGCCATTGGCAGAATTTAATTGAAGGGCTGACCTTTTAGCAGCATTCCGAGAACAAAGACAATGATTTTTCCACATTGTAGCTAGAGTTCTAACAGAGAATAACGTTGGCAATTGTAGTATTCTTATCATCTAATCATTCGATTATAAAACTGACTCTAATTAATTGATTGATTGTTTCAGAAAACGAAAGAAACATCTAAATCAGAGTGGCTGAAGGAGTCAAAATCTAATCAGTGCCCTAACGTTAAGTATCGTGAAACCAAAAAGCTTCAGGTAAACAACTAATCCGCATAAATGAAATGCGAATCTTTAAAAATGTATAGGCCTACTATTAGTGATATTATTGTTCGTTGGACTTTTTGGTTAAATTAATTTTAAAATCTATTGACGAATTAATTATATATTTTGTTTGACTGACTGATTTACTGATGTGTTGACTGATTGATTATAGCCATAGTCTTGGCCTATAGGTCTACGATTAATTTTATTTTACTGACAGTCGCCGAACCACACAGTAGGAAAAGAGTGTAATCTACACCGTGGCCCATAAATAATGACACTAATTTGAATAATTATGACTTAGTCAATATTTAACTATTTAACTTAGCAATGTCACAGTAATATTAAAAACAAATCTGAAAATGTTCATTTAAAATATCTACGCATTCGGTGCAGGGATTATAAAGATATCGTGGTTTGAATATGACCTAATATTTTAGGTGCCTATAAGCTGGGAATGATACGCGCGTGGTTTTAACTGGGTTCAGATCGTTGGTCTGTCGCTATGAGCGATCAGCGTCCTAGCACAGCGCTAGCTCTAGTCTATAGAGAAATATTCATAGAGAAATATCTGGAGAATTCTTCACCTTCCAGCAGGACACTGCTCCAGCCCACAGAGCTCGAGAGACAGTCGAACTCGTGCTGCGCTCAACTCCAGATTTCATCTCTCCACTGCTTTGGCTGCCAAACAATCCAGAATTAAATCCAGTGGAATACAATGTCTGAAGAGTCCAACAATGAAGGTGTATCGAAGCAATGCTTAGATGTTTTAAAGGAACATTAACTTTTTTCATTAAAAAAAATTGATTGTGCAGTTTCTAAGTTAATTGATTAAATATTGACTAAGTTATAAGCGTTCAAAATAGTGTAATATGGGCCACGGTGTAGATCTACCAATACTACTTTAATGATCGAGGCTAGGTTGATTGTTGATTGATTGACTGATTGATTGATTGGCGTCCCTGACATGGCCGTCGGGTGAGGAACCTAACATTTAATCCTCATTGCTTGATTGATTGATTGTACAGTCCAGGCCGATGACCCGGTACCTCCCGCAGAAGGACAAGAGCGTAGATCTACGTCAACTCGTCGAATCAGCCGGCCACCACCTCGAGGAGAACCTCCACCTTACTCTCAACACCACTAAATGTCTGGGCTATCTCACAAAAATGGGTGGCCGATTCAAAACCTGGAATCGTCGTTGGTTCGTGTTTAATAAACTCTCAGGGACTGTCACTTATTATTCGGCTAGCGATGAGAGGAGATTACGAGGTAGCATTCAGTTCTCTGATATTCAGGACGTGTTTGTGGATCACATGCACACAGTTAAGAGTCCAAGTCCACGACTGACTTTCTGCCTTAAGACAAAAGCCAAGTGTTTCTACCTGGTCGCACCCAATGCTGAGACCATGCGGATCTGGATTGATGTTTTTATTTCAGGGGCAGAGGGATATAATGCCTACTCATAGCCTGTTTAAATTAGTGATATTTTATTTATTTATTTATTTTCATTTGCGTTATCATCCACACAGACATTGAAAGGATTTGCATTGCATCATAAAAACAGTTCATGGTGGGATATATTTGAATGTCTGAATATTTGTAAATGCCCCTTGTGTTGCAAATGACCCTGAGCTAGACGACTAGCATCCATTTATTATCGTCCTTGATATCGTCGTCAGATTATGAAACGGACGTTAAATATCGCATTGATTGATTGATTCATCAATCAATCAATAGAATTTATTGCTTAAACAATATGTAGAGATAAAAGTCTATGTTTGAAAATCTCCGAAGCTCTGGAATGCCGTCTCACTGAAGGTGCCGCGAAAGCATATTGGATTGAAGCGCCATTGACAACCATTGCCACAGGCAACTTCTGCCATTGTTTGTTATGTAAATGATTAATGTGCATGATGACGAATAATAAATAAATAAAATAAAAATGCTAACTATAATGGTATCAGCTATATGGCTGAGCCAATAGCACATCGGTAAAGTGACCGACACGGGTTCCATAGATTCTGGAACCCGTGTTCTGGTGGTTGGATGCTGCCTGTGGTTACACATCCCGCTTGAGACGTCCCTGACATCGCCTTCGGGTGAGGAAGCGGACGTAAATCCTCATTGATTGATTGATTCACGGTTCGAATTTCAGTCACTGATGTAGCCGTATAGCAGCGAAACTGCCGTCAAATTCGGCTTAGCCTTCATTTGTCATGAAAGCTCTGTCAAAATCTCCTTAGATAATTGTGACGAGACTTTCGAAAGATTTCATTAGTCATAACAAGGATTGTAATATCAGTAGTTTACTACAACATTGTTAAATGCATAAGTGAAACGATATATTGAGAGAAAGTGAGAACTACAGAGCGTCAGTATACAATCAACAATTAGAATTATACTACAGTCACATTATGGTCTTACAGTAGTCAGGATTTTATGGTATTGGGGGTTCAATCCCACTCCCCATCTAAATAAAATGGCTGTCAGCAAGTGAAAGTTTTGCGAATTTTTAATATTCTGTAGGGCCAGTGTATGCTTTCGGACTGTAGTAGGCTACAATCTCTTCCCTAGGGTATGAATCAGCGATTTTAAAGGGCAGGGGGGATAATAAAAAAATATATCCTAAATTTGTACAGAAAAGCATATGAGTCGACCCCCCCCCCGCGGAAGTCGGATATTTTCGTCGTTGTCATCGAATAAAATTGAGGATCGGATTTTCCAAAATGAGGGAGTCGTCCGACCCCAACCCTCAGGGTATTTCGCATATTACACCCCCCCCCCCTCCCCGCCCCCTCAAAGAAATAGAAATCCTGGCAACGGTTCAGATATAAGTCTATTTTAAAGCTAGTTTCCTCTAACAAAGGTTTAGTTACAGAAAGGCGATGCGACAAAATAGAACTAGCAAAACAACAAATAAATATATTTCATAATCAATGACAACAATGATAAAGATGAGTTTGATATAATTATTAGTGTGATTATTGATAACACTGACAGGCTTGTCTAATCAATCAGTTAATATTGTTTAATCGTTCAGTTTCCTGTAAAAAAAGGACTGTGGCTCAAAGTTCGAACTCGTTTTGAAGCTCCGTTTTAACGCAAACGTTCACCCGAATTGACGTCCCAAACATCACCTTCGGGTGAGGAACTGGACATCAAATCCTCATTGATTGATGGCGCTTGTGTTCTGCAATTTTCTGGTCTGATTCCGAGGTTTCTTCGTGAAAAGAAACGGTCGTTAAAATCGGCTCAACCTAAAATGGTTGAATAGTTAAAATGCTTTAAGTTTCAAAAGCTCTAAGGGCATGCATGACCTTCTAATACTAGCAGTTACAGTGATATAAGGCATTTTATCTAAATGTTTGCGGCAGTACAATTTCTTGCATCAATCATATTTTATTTTAGTCCTTTCTTCAAAATTATTGAGCAAGTCTCTGAAAACGGGAACAATGCATGCTCACTCGATAAGCAGGACGTCACGCCGTCAATGTAACGGGTTCGAGTTCCAGCCGTGTCTGTCTCAGACAGTATCCTAGGATCGGAAACGGATGTTAAACTTAGCTTTACAGCTTTACATTCAAAATAGACTAAAAATACTAGATTCCCGTGAAAGCGTTCACGGGTGAAACACTATAATAATAATAGCGTGTGCTATTGATCTCGCCAGATGGCGAGATAGCCGGGATTCGTTTCCAAATTCGGCTAGCTAGGGCAGTAGTTAGAGCGTGTCTTGGCACATGGCCACCGACTGCATGCTATTATAGCAATGGAGAGTAAAGTAGCTTGCCAAGGCTTACAATCTTTTTAATACATCAAACGAACTGATGGAATTTTAATTACTCGCATTAAATTCATGATTTAAAAAAATTCTACATTCAAGTCCTTATTCAAAGGAGATTCTTTCTCAGGGTAAATCTGTGACATACAAATGTGCCAAATAATATAATAACACGGCCCATATATCTGCGTCAATGATATGATAATAGATTATAATTATAATTCCATAGCAGGGTTCCAGTGCATAACGGTCTTATTATTTTAGACTGACACTGAGGTATCATTTACACATGCATAATTATTACTATTACTGTATTACATTGAACCCCTATAATAGAGACTATATAAACAATTTAACAAAACACTTTTCGCCGGATTTGTTTGACACGATTGCTACATTTGTTGGCGACCCGTTATATAGCCCAATAGAACTAATCCTGAATATACATAGCGGCAAATTATATGTCCAATTGTGTAAACAATGATGTCAAATTGCAATAAATCATCAAATAGATAAAAGATAAAAGTGTCATTCATCATGTTTTTACAAACGAGACAGCTTATAATTGACCCTATAATACATGACGACTTGACAAGTTTCCTATTATTTTATAGTATGTGAAGGTTAAACGATCCCAAACAGAATAGATTGAGTCTATGGACTGTCCATTTATAAATTTTTATTATATACTCACTTGCAAAGGCCCGCAATCAATTTTTAGCACATATTATTTTGCATGTGTATATAACAGTAATATAATACATGTCTATAGTCTATCTATGTCGATATTAGATAATTCTGGTTGTTCAATATTCATGATTTCACTTCTAAGTTTAAGGTTCCCTGTTTTCAGTGTTTTTCTCTGTTCATATATTTCACACATAGCAGAACGCACATTGTAGTTTCCTAACCTAGTTACTGTTTTAGTGTTTTCTAATATTTTAAATATTTTAATGTGATTCTATAGAAAAATTTTGCGCATCTCTTACACAAAACACATTACAAATGAAGAAGTTTTAAATAGGATGGCAACAACAAGAATTTTATTAAATACTGTGCGGAACAGGCAGATGAGCTTTTTTGGTCATGTTATGAAGAATAAAGAAATAGAAAACATAATCATAAGCGGAAAAATTGTAGGAAAGTGTTGCAAAGGAACACAAAGAATTGCCTTTACAAAGAGTCTCAGTGAATGAATGAACGTTGAAGAAGTAGAAATGATTAGATTTGCTGGAGACAGAGATATTTGAAAAACCATGACTGTCGAAGCTGGGAACCGGCAGGACACCTGAAAGAAGAAGAAGAATCTTTCGCCACTCCATGATTAATTGTACCTTTGCTTTTGATATCAAGGCAACGATACTAGCGCAGCTACACGATAAAATTCAAGACACCCTGGAGTTATTCCTCCGATAACTGACCTACATGTAGGATTCAATCTTGGATCACTTCTGAGGCAAACACTCTACCTACCTTTAGCTATACGATAAAATTCAAGACACCCTGGAGTTATTCCTCTGATAACTGACCTACATGTAGGATTCAATCTTGGATCACTTCTGAGGCAAACACTCTACCGATGCTCCTAACTCCCTCGCTATTGTCTACAGTGAATATTTGTAAATTGTAAGATATAAAAAATGTATACAATAATTGAGACAATAAAATCTATCAGAATTGTTTAATAAAATGGGGCTATGGATAATGAATGATGCGAGGGGATCGAGATGGGGAGGGGGCGAGGGAGGGGGGGGGAGAGAAGTACAATAATTCTGGTAATCGTAAGTTTATTAAACGCTTGACTGGTCAAAGAGCCTACCATACTACTAGCAATCATTTTCAGTCAATGTTTTCTTATACTACATCAGCGTTCTGTCCTAATACAATAATAGTTTTTAAACTACAAGTACGTATAAATATCATACGGGTTCTCTGCACAATGGCTTCATATAATCGACTATCTCGCGGGTCAATTACTTTACAATGCTGAATACCTTACGCTGACAGATGTAATTCGCTTTACCGTTGTCGTCTCTTTTTGTAATCAGTTTGCCGTTCGCGTACTTCATAATTACCGCTCATAATACATGATAGAGCTTCAAATGTAGGCTATACGTGTGGCAGGGGGGGGGGGGAGGGGTGTTACCATAATTACAAGAAATGGGGCACTCTTGTATTGGTTGGAAAGTTTGTTACATTTTTTACAATTTGCCAATAAATACAAAATAAAATTGTTGAGGAGGTTTGATGGAGGGAGCGTATGCCAGCATGCCACCAGGATGGAATTATAAATAATGGTTGTTTAATTGTTTCGATAATTGGTGGTTGTTCACATAAATTTATGTTGCGGTCAAAATAAATATAAACGTTCTTACAAGTATGGATTTTTGATCTTCTTCAAACTTTGTATAATATATAGATCGAAATACCGGTGCACAAGAGAGAGAGAGAGAGAGAGAGAGAGAGAGAG
>JAQFZF010002012.1:0-13037 GCA_034695365.1 Enchytraeus norvegicus
GGTGAGGGTCAGTAGAGGGGGGAGGGGCAGTTACGGGGGTTAGTAACTTGGGGGGGGGGGGGTAGAGGTCAGCAGTAAAGAAGGGACTGGTGGGGGTTTATATAAAGAGTCGAGTCTTCTGTAGAATCCATCCCTCATATTTTAACTCAAGATAGCTCATCGTAAAAACTAGAAAACTGACGTTAAACGTGATCGATTAATTGAACATTAATACGCTCAATATTAGAAGTAGTGATTAGACCAGTCGCTGATGTTGCCTTCGGGCTTACTATAAAATTAAACCCTTCTTAAGCCATTTAATCCCATAATATAACAGCAGAATATACTATACGTACGCAATATAATGGCAGAATGATTAGCAATTAGAAGAACAAAATGACATACCAAATGTTAGTAACATGTTGTTAGTCAGAAGCTGGCCTACTGAATGTATGATAGGCAGCTGTACTATTCAGTAGTCCTACAGAGAAAAGTTCAGACTGGCAATCAAATATCTAGACAATAATATTACGTCCGTGATGCTTGTCGTCAAATGCTTAAATCGCTAAATGTGTATTGACTAATTGATTGTTTAAAACAAGGACAAATATGCTGATTTTGAAAGTGAGAGACAGAGAGAGAGTAACACATTTAGTGACAGCGACAGTGAGAGAGAGAGGGGAGAGAGAGAGAGAGGAATCAGTCCACTCCCCAGAATGGTTATCGCGAGCGCCGCACTGTAGTGAAGCGTCTCAAGAGAGAACAAAGAGCAAGACGTCAGGGTGTCAGCAGCACATGTTCCACGCAGTGCCACTCACATATAGGAGCGGATTTATGGTGGAGACGTAACCCACCACCCTCGATCTAAAAGGGGCCATGACCCCCCCCCCGGTCTCCTCCTCGATTTAAAAAAAATTGTAATTTGTCCCATTCAAATACCAATGAACCTGTTTCGATAAGCCTCGATTTAACCTTAACCTTCCCCCTCAAAAAATACACATAAGAAAAATGCCACCCGGCTCCCCAAAGAAAATTCCTAGATTCGCCACTGCTGTCATTGAATGACTCTATTCAAGAGATTTGAACAGACTGTATGTAAGAGAATACTAATAGAATCTCTGTAGAAAGATGTAATTGTGTCATCAATGTGTGAGATGACAAAAGGTTTGTCCAGTTTTATAATGAAGACATCCCGTGCTGAATGGAACATGATGATTGGCTGATTGTCTCTCTTACGTGACTCGCACAGCCTTCCGGTCAATGCTTTGCTTCTACAATAATTATAATTGATTTGTCTTATTTACTCATTCCGACTTTGCTATAGACGAATTGCATTTTGGGTTAAAGAAGCATGTGAAATGGCCATTCGAAAACTGCTTGATTCGTGCGAGGAGATCCCAATACCAATCCTATACCAATCGAAATTCCATCTTCAACCATATCCCAATTTCGTCATGAGGAACCACAGAGTGCACAAGTGTACAACAGCAATAAACAGTTGTACACAACAACTGTACAAAACATTGTATAAACAATTGTACAAAAGAAATCATGACAAAAGAAGAAAAGCTTACATTTGTTTGGACTATCACGTCATATTGTTTTTATTTGAAAAGTTATGAAATTCATTGTAATTTCTCTTGTGATTCTTTGCAATTGATTTAACTTAACTTAACTTAAATTAATTATACTGGTATAGGAAGTTATTCCAAACTTGTAGTCACCAGTTTATTAAACTGGTTTAAATTCGGTTAAATTCATTTAGTTACGAGTCTAATAAAATAAGCATATGATAATTTTTTTTTTTTTTTTTTTTTTACTTTTTTTTCTCTTTCAGCATATGTACTTTCCGGCTGCGTTTGGGTGGACCAGCTAGTATGGCATATGCTGTCTGAGACGTCCCTGATATCGTCGTCAGGTGATGAACCGGACGTTAAACCGCTATTATTATTATTTATTATTATTATCTGTTCTGATTCGACATAATAGATTTATTAGCAGCGTAACTTTGTATAAGTAAGAGCTCAGTCTGGAAATCGGATTGCAGCCTATATAGGCCTATGGCAGGGGTGCACAATACTCGGCCCGCCCAGCCTTGCCGTGCGGCCCACCGAAGACTGGCGTGAAAAATATACTTTTTTTGGGTGAAACATTTGTAGTGTCAACATAAATAGTTAGAAAAACTAAAAGTATTTCGAGGCAAGGAGGGACTGCCCCTACCCCAAACCTTTGCCCCCCTATATATCTTCTTAGCTCTTCAGTTTGTAAATTAAAATAGAAAAGAAGTAAGGTTATATTTTGGTCCCTCCCCGGAAAAGCTCGGCCCGCCTCTGCAACCATGGTCAAGAATTAATGCGGCCCGCGATGACTTTACTACATTTTGTGCGGCCCTTCGGTTCATCGAGGTTGTGCACCACTGGCCTATAGCCTATAGCCAATATAGGTGTGCTAAAACAATTATCTGAGTGAATCTAGTGATACTTAAGTACTGCTAGGCTACAAGCTGAATAAGCATGTTGTAAACAATATTATACAATACAATACAATAACTTTAATGGGTTAGAAAGCAATCTGCTTGTTTGAACCCATGTCTAACTTAACTACAAACTACCGTAATTACTAGTTACACGTGTACAATACATACACAAGTCTGCAACGTCAATAACAGAATCGATGAACAACGCAATCCCATAATTTACAATATGGGATGTAAACTCTAATTAATAGTATTAGTCAATATCAGATAATACACACCAACATACTCAATTTGTCATTCACTAAAAATCTTAACATTATGTTAAATTGCAGGGCTATAGGCTTGTATTCACATCGTTATTAGTATTCTTATCGTTTTAGGATTTAGTTGACATTAGATAATAAACAAATACATACTAGGCTACCGGATGATCTAGACTAAAACATTCAGATGTAAAATAAAAAAGTCTAACTTATATTTTAGAACTAGACTATGAGCATCATTGGATGATAGTACAACTAGTTAGGAAGGAGCCCAGGGCTGCATTACTTGACCTCAGCCATAGGACGAGCTTGCGTTCCTATCTCGAGTGTCTCAATGTTAAGTACTGGCTCTACCTATTCCACTGATATTTACGAGCAGACTTTGTAACCTACAGGATTCTAAATACTTGTTCACATCAATCAATCAATCGTGATTTATATTCAAGCACTCGGCTAAAGTTTGAATATGGTATAAATTAATCAGTCAATCATTATTACCTAATCAATCAGTCAATCAATCATCGGTCAGCCAACCGTCTATCAAATCTAGCAGATCTATCCATCCATTACTGCCAGGTGGCGCCATCAGCAACTACTGTGTCATTATTTGTATTAACGTGTGTACAATCTGGGACTTTCGGTGGGTCCCATCCCAATCCCTTGTTTTTATGTTTAGTTTTTACTCTCTTACAAATTTAGTTCAGCTGGTCCATGATAGAGGTCGAGGATGCCTTTTTTGGATCCGATGCTTGCTGTAGTCACGCATTATCTTTTTCCTCGAGTGCTGCAGCAGATTTATTGATTTGTACTGAATACAATACAACAAAGTTCTTAAGGCCACTCTAAACAGTACTATTTTAGTTTAACTAACGCCCATGCTCAATCAATCTGCGAAGCTATCACTTGCAAGTCTCTGGGATACGGATTTATGACACTCGATAAGAAAAGACTTGAAGACTCCACGCGTGTACTAAGCTTTTGCTGGGCGAGTGTGAACTATGTTGATTTTATATGAAACACCGATGTTAGTAAGTGAATGTTTAATCAACAAAGATTTCTTGTCAAGTTTCCTGAGACTCGAAATGTATGTGATATTTGTCGAACATAACTACAACGATGTTAAATAAGCAACATACTTGCTAGATAAATCTCGTGGCTTCAAACCCAGAATAAAGAGTCGTGGGTTCAAACCCAGATCAGACTACAGAAAAATTATAACGCCACCGCTACAGGTTAATAATGTATCAGCGCTTGCTGCATGGTGCGTTCTTTACGGGAACGGTACGATTAACCAGTGGGACGGTAGACTACAAAAAATACCAAAAACAGAAACTAAGAATGCAAACACGTGCGGTTAACGTGTGTGAAAATATAAGAAGATTAAAAAATAATAGAAACTTTCAGCTCAAGCTCTGTCTCATTTATTGGTTTACGTGTTCTTGTTGTTCTTGTTGTTCTTGTTGTTCTTGTTGTTTTGTTGTTCTTGTTGTTCTTGTTGTTCTTGTTCTTGTTCTTCTTCTTCTGATGATGATGATGTGGGCTGCCTCTGTGGTACCACACATGGTTCATCACGTGATTTGATGAGAGCGTGTAATCAAGCTGAACTGGGATCAAGTTCTTCAAAATCTTCTTTCACTTAATCCACTGCTTTAGATGTCGTCCATTGCTTCTCGTTGTTGCTAATTGTATTACTTGACTTAAGTTTGAAGTGTGTTATTGTGGTTGCATAATTTTATGTTAACAAATGTGCAAATTAAGTACAGCTGTAATATCAAATGAGAGGATCTGCCAAAATTCACCAGATATAATAGAAATTGTCCTATACATAATAGAGCACGAGCCGATCTCCTGTGATACATTGAAAAGTATGCGATTATACTTTTAGAAGGACGCAAATGCTTTAGTCGCGGGAAAAGTTCCGGAAAACTAATCAATTGGTCGCTCAAAAGAATACGTCAGAAGTTCTGTAACGTCGATTGTGGCCTATGACGAGCTTGGTTACTTTTTGTTATCCACTATTCATTTATTGAGCGCTTCTGAGGCTTTGTTGCGTGTGGCTCTGGCTGCGTGTGTTATACAGAAGTTTTCTATTACTTGATTCAGAATTAGGAAGCTAGCTAGTCACTGTGCAACAAGTGGCTGTTTGGTTGTTGTCAAGGTCGTGTTATTTAGTATTTCCTGTTTGCTGAAGATAAATCCTTTAATTACGATTGCAGCTATCTCAGAGCGTTAACGACCCATACGGCTCTCACTATGTTAAGTGCTCTAAGGTTAAGTTCTCCAATAAGCACAGGAGATACTCAATAATTTTTTGTTGCACATTGCTGTTGTGTGACGACCTAGCCTATGGACCTAGCATATAACGTTGCGATTTTTAAATCCGAATAATTATGCTTTCTTCTCTTGCTGCAACCAAAAAATCTGAGAATTGACAAACAGACAATTACACCTATGATATCTATCTGCGCTAATCGACTACTGGTGATTAACGCAGCTTTTAAGCGATTGACGCGGATAGGCAGAAGTAATGCAACTGAAAGCCACTTCAATATCCCTCATTGTTCTTGAAGAAGGACTTAATTTTAGGTTTAAAGATACTTTTTGCAGTGATGAAGATATAACTAAAGTAGCGTTTTGCAAATCTATAGTAGCTTTATAAACGCAGTTTAACTATTTCCCATCACTACTTATTAGTGGGATTAATAAGTTTGGTTGATCAGAGCTTGATCACTAATGAGCTAGAATAACTCTAGATCTATATTGATCTATCACTGGCAACGCAGATATTATATCAGTATACTGCACAGCTGGATAAGCACATATCTCAATATACAACATTATGCCAAATACATGCTTGTTTGTCAAAAGCATCCTTGGTCAAAAGGCTTGCTTGACTTCCGATGAGTTAAAGAGGGAGTGTATGACCGAGTCATCGAGGACTGAGAGACTCTGGTTCCCTCAGTGACCATTAACCTTGAAGCAGTGACACATAACCCTATCGGCCCCACCGCATACAGACAGCACAGGCACAACACACTCACAACACTGGAACATAAATACAGTGATGGGCAATAGTTAACTAAAAGTAGTTAACTAAAAAGTTAAACTACTTTTTTAGTTAGAGTAAAAGTTTAACTGCTTTTTTTTAGTTTAGTTAAAAGAGTAGTTAAACTACTTTTTTTAAGTTAGTAACTATTTAGTTAAACTACTCTTTTTAGTTAAAAGTAAACAAGTTTGGTAATAATAAATGTTGTCTAAGTTATGAGCAAGGCAAGAATGAATGAATGCATGCTCATTTCTCTATTTTGCATAAAACAATACTATAAGAATTATGTTTTCTTGTTGATTTCTGTTGATTTCTGTGGAAATTGTAGCTTAGTAAAGCTCACTTATGGGTTTTGTTAAAATTTTATATAGAAAACAGCGAATTTTGAGTAAAAAAGTAATTAGAAAAGTAGTTAAATAGTTAACTACTTTTATTTAGTTAAAAATTAAACTACTTTTTTTAGTTTAGTTTTAAAAGTAGTTAAACTACTTTATTTTAGTAAAAGAAATAGTTTAGTTTAACTACTTTCTTTTAGTTAGGTGCCCATCACTGACTGAATCTATGTAGTGATGAAATAGGTACAATAATTATCTATTTTAGTTATTCAAGATAATTTAGACACACATAGTTTTAAGGACCTAGACTTTACACGACATGCTTCAATTTAGAAGATTTCTAATAGCCTAAGACTTCTCAACAGAACGCTTCTTAGACTCTAGGGTCTAGTTGTTAGTAATAAAAACTGACCTCTCGCGGAAGTTACTTTCACTAGGAACATAGCGGATTATCAACTCAGATTTATTTCAATTTCACAACGCAACGCAGACAGAATCTTTCTGGAATACCTTGCTCGTACACAAAAAGAGTCTATTTTGGAATAATTGTGAGTATATACAATTGAGCAAAGTCATTGGCTAAACTTACAGCAACTCTGAACACCGTGGAGTTGGACGGAGACTTTGAATGATATATAAAATCATACCAGTAATCTTCACAATGCCAGGCCGATGTATTGGCAGACGTCCTTCTATTTTAGGAATAGCCACAGTACTGTTGCTATGGGCAGGCTTTCACGTCATCAACAGAACTTCTCATATCATGATAAAAACTAGAATAAAATCTGATGAAATATTATCCTCCTTCTTTCGGACTATTTCTAATCCTGAGGATTTAAAGGATGATGTTGTAGATTGCCGCCCTAGTATACCTTGTGAATATCCAGAGACAGTGGACTTCCGTGTTATAGTTCTCACATATAACAGAGGCAAATCACTTCAGAGACTTTTAGACACTCTGAACACGGTGGAGTTGGATGGAGACAGTGGAAGACTGGAGATCTGGATAGATAGAGACAGGAATAACTCTGTGGACTCGAAAACCCTCCAGGTAACCTCAGGGTTTAACTGGACGAGAGGTCCAACTAGGGTGCACGTCCAGCAGGTCCATGTTGGATTGTACGGACAGTGGATCGACACGTGGCGCCCTCACGATCAAACCAAGAACTCTAGTGAGATAGCCGTGACACTAGAGGATGATTTACTCGTCTCACCTTTCATCTATCGCTGGTTGAAAGCTGTGCACAGGCATTACGGACATCAGCCAGAGTTCTTTGGTGCCACACTGGTCAGTGATGAACCTCGTGGTAAAGAATCCAAGTGGCCTCATATGGTAAACCACAAACACCACACTGCTTACTACCACAAATACCCGGATACTTGGGGTCTTTCCCCATCCCCCTACCACTGGAATCTCTTCCAGCAATGGTTTCACAGGACGTACCCCTCCCGAACTGACTTTCAACCATATATAACGGGCACAGTATTTACCAAATGGTATAAGAGATTCCAGAAAAAAGGAACAGCAAAGAATATGTGGTCCATGTGGATTATATACTATACATATATGGAACAGTTATTCACCTTATATAACAATCTTGTCCTATACTCCAAACTCAATGAATCCTGTTTAGCTGTTAATCGCAGAGAAGTGGGTTTACATTACAGAGGCCATCAGAGAAAGAACACAGTTTGTGCTCTGATGAAAGAGTGGAAGAATGAATATGCGATATTTCCTGAACACACTCTGATGATTCATTTTAACGGTACCATCATCCAGCGGTACAACATTGTTTAAATTCATTTTATTATCAGTTACATTTTCAGCAATATTTGTCGTTTTCTCGAAATTATTCGTCTGAAATTAAATATGATTAATCTACTCTATCAATTTCTGTTCAGAAGCATTACAATATATAATACAATCTATCTATCCAGTGCTCTGCCACGTGGCAGGTTCATGGCAAACACTCATACACACAATCAACTATCTCGCTCTTTGATGAGCACACCATTGACCAACCCAATAAGTCCATCTCATCACAAAGGCCTTGCCTTTTCCACACCCTAAAATGATGCCTTTGTTCAAGAAAAAAATAGGTTTTTGAGGTGGTTTTCCATTGCCTTCCTCAGTATCTGCGTTAGTTGGCTCTTACGAAATATCTGCAGTTATCGGTTGGACTGTTCTCAAATATCCCGGGCCCAACACGGGAAATAATAAACTAATTATATAAAATAAATAAATATATTAAAGTACAATGGACTATGTCTATATCCTTAGCAGAAATACTAAACGCATAATCCCATCGGATGAGGAGCCGGACGTTAAGCACTGTAACACTGTGACACTGTTACACTGTGATGTGTCGAGTAAATATTTTAAGTCTCCTCCAATGATGAAAATTACGAAATAAGGAAAAAGAACATTTTATAGCGCCTCAAAACACAAAGTAGGCCTATATCAGAGGCGATAAAGATAGGCGCTATCAGAGTATCTCAGAGGCGTCAAAGGGGAGGTGACATCAGAGGCGGACCAGACAGAGAACTCAACGCTTCACCTCCTGCTCAGCAAGCAGGAGTACTAGCTACTGGGACGTAAATGTAACTAGTAATTTCTATTAATATGTAAAAATGTGTTGTCTGATCTCTCTCTCTCTCTCTCTCTCTCTCTCTCTCTCTCTCAGTGCACTGCCTAAGGGCGGGTCCATAGCAAACTGTAGAGTTTGTAAGCATATTTTCTTGGAGACAATTTTTTTTCTGAGGTGGGTCTCCTTAACTAGTCACTGTATTAATCGGCTTCTACGAAACACGTGCGGCTTTCGATTGGTCTAATCTAACGCTTGCCGGATCCAACACGGCTTGTCTGATCTATAATTAAATTAATTTTTATGAAGATCTCAGAACTTTCTATTTTATTTACCTCATGTGTTTTCTAGACTTGATTTCTTCCCTGATATCGCCTTTAGGTGGGGAATCGGACGTTAAATCTTTAATGATGGATTTATTAATCTTAGCATGTTTAGAAACATCATTCCCAGGCTGCTAATAAGTTTGCAGGGCTACTTGACTCTCCATTGTCCATTTAGCGCTACTGTATCATTTCGCATAGAGATGCGCTTTATCTATTTGATTGATTGAATGTATTCTCGCGATTCTTTAGCACTAGTGAATAGGCCTTTTATAAAGGCTCTCTATAGAACATTTAACAAATTTCGATTTTATTATTATTATTCTTTCACAAGGAAGCTTCAATGTACAGGCCTACTTTGGCACTACTGTGACACTGTAACTGTAATACTGTGGCACTACTCACTGTATCACTGCTTCACTGTAACGCCACCTCACTGTAATGCAAAACGCGAAAGGGTAATTATAAAAGAAATGATGTGATTCTATTTCGGTATTATTTATCACACATACATTCATTGCTTTCTTTGCTGCCCAAATTAATCTAACCTTGATGAAACACATAACTATCTACACAAGCTCTATCTCGCTCATTGCGAGCACACCCTCGACCAACAATCAATCCATAATGCCATCAAGATCTATCATAGATTTTCACCTGCCACACCTTATGCTTTTTCAAGGAAAAAATATTATTTCTGAGTCGATTTCCCGTTTCTTACCTCAGTATCTGCGCAAGTGGGTTCTGAAGAAACACGTGCAGTTTTTCGATGGGACTATTCTCGATTTCGCCCATCCAATACCGGATTGGCGAAATTCCAGAATATATAATAAAAAAATAATGTGATCTCTAACCATTCGTTAGAAGTTGATACTTTTAGGTTTAAATTATTCTAACTCAGCATTCAGACTGTACGATAAAACCTTGCATCTGTTGTCTTTAATTAATAACGGAACATTTCAGTTTACAACAATAACAGAACAGAACACATTGATGGAAAGCCATTCTTAAATGTAAAATTGTGAAACATGCATCATAGTGCACTAACAGTGTTGACTCCGTCCAACCGAAAGCTGCACGTGTTTCGTAGAAGCCGACTAACGCAGTGACTAAGAAGGATAAGGAGACGCACTTCAGATAACAAAACTATCTCCATGAAAATATGGCCTCCAGAAATATACCATGAACCTGTCGTTAAGGCAGTGCACTGAGAGAGATATATAATAATAAAGGTTTAACGTCCATTTCCTCATCCAAGGATGAAGTATGTCAGGGACGTCATAATGACCTCATAGTTTAATTTCAACAGAGGAAAATTAAAATGTATCGAATCAATCAATGAACAAGCTTTATTAGTCGCACTCCTTACTAAGTAACTAAGTCTCAGAAGCGCTTTGAACAGTGCGAACTCAGTAGCCTAGCCTTCCATATGCCGCAGCTGATATGACAAGATATCTACAAGTCTGACATTGGAGTTATCAATTGGCCAAGCAGGCCTACACTGCAGTCATGGCGCATATCACTCACCCCTTCACTGCAGCATCTGCGTTGGTCTCCTAGTACGAATCACGTGCAGTTTTTGGTTGGAATAATTGCTCGAGTCAACACGAAATTCAACACGAAACAATAAATACAATATTTGTTATGGCTAATGTTAGATACAATTCATATACACAAATAGACTATGAGTTGTAAGCCTTGGCAAGCTACTTTACTCTCCATTGTTATAATAGCAAGCAGTCGGTGTACATATACCAAGACACCCTCTAACGACTGCGATAGCTAGCCGAATTTGGAAACGAATCCCGGCTATCTCGCCAAACGGTGAGATCAATAGCATGCGCTGTTAGTATTATAGACACAAAATAGTTAAAGTTCCAAAACGGGCTTTAATTCTATATGGAGGCTAAAAGTAACTTCAGATGAAGGATTAATCCGTACTCTGGCCAATGGTTCTCGAGTCTTAACATCTAATCAACGGTTAATTCAGCAAAAAGACCAAATATTTTAAATCACACTGCATGTCTAGAAGTAGCCTCATCAAGAAATATAATCGTAGCCAAATTCACAATGAGATATTGCCTAACTTCATAAGATGTGTAGGCTAGCTATTTCTTGTTCCCCACTCCCCAACCCAAAAAGCACATTTTGAACCGGTAACTGTGTGATATTAACTTTAATATCGCTAGCCACGGATTTGACCCCGAACGTTCAGCGTTCATCTTCTTTACATTATACCAATTCGGTGTTTGGTCAATAGAATTTTGGAATAGTTAAACCATTCGAAAGAGCCGACTAACGCAGATGCTGAGGATGGCAAGGAATAACAAAAAGCACAGAAAACACTTATCTTTCTTAGATGATTAATATAGTGCATATTGACGACCGTTGTGTCATAGTTTAAAATAAGGATTCATATAAATCAATGTCATGCACTTTAGCATTTCATTCTCTATCTTTATTGGCATGGGGTTTAAGTTAACACCGGTTTGCTACATCGTTAGGATAGGATGGGAAATGGACCATAATATATAAGACTAGTAGTAAAAGCCTTAAAAAGGGTGTCTATAGAACATAGTAGTAGTAGTAGTATTTTATTAGCAACTTCATTATGAGAATTACGCATATGTTACAAGCTAGAAATACACATAATATATACAATACAACAATAATAAATCCTAAATTAGAAGCAGATAGAGTTTGAGTCTTTCTATAATGGAGTTTAACGCAATGGTAGGGGCCTATTCTAAAGATCAATATTCAAAAAGCATACTGTTTATAAAATTTAAATTTTTAAACAGGTGTCCAACTCGATGGCTGACAATCCCTTAGAATCCAAAATGTAACTTTTTCTTGAGAGTATAATATTATGTTCTGACTTCCGAGGTGGTTTCCCGTTGCCTTCCTCAGTATGGAAGTATCGGCGTTAGTCGGCATTTACGAAACATGTGCAGTTTTCAGTTGGTCTATTCTCAAGTTTCACGGATCCGTCACGGGTAATCTATAGTATTTAGAGGCGCTATAAAATATCCTTTTGTATTGTTTTGAATTGTATAATGAAATATATAATAAATTCATAAACTGATTTACTCTGGAGTCTCGGGTGCAACCTCTAGCTTGTACAATATTTATCTGAGGTGATTTCTCGCTCACTTCATCAGTATCTATCTATCTGCGTTAGGCGGCTCTTGCGAAACACTATGAGTTTCCCTTCCAAAAATCTACGAGTTACTAGATGGGGTAACAGCGCCGAGCGTAAGGGTGTTAACTTTCGCTCTGATGTGAGTGATGGAATTCAAGTGACGCAGGATCAAATCCCATGTCAGTCAGCAAATTGCCCCAGCACCCTTGGCACGGGTGTGTAATCGGTGCCGGTAAGTCCGTCGTGTATCTGCGCTAGCCGCCATGTGCGCTCTCCAAAAGGCAAGAAGTACGATGAATTTTGAAGTTCGATGAATCATGGAGAGGATAAAAAAGAGAAAATAAAATACAACAGAAAACTAAGAAAAGGTGGTAAGGGTTAGTTCACCTGATCTTTAATGTCAACAAACCAAATTTTCATAGAAATAAATCAATGTAACTTTTTTAATTTCGCTTAAAATTAGGGTTAGGGTGTGGGTTTGAGTTAGGGTTGGAGTAGCTCTAACTCCAACCCTGACCCTCTCCCTAACCGGAAGTGAAAATTTGTACTCCTATTTTTCGGTTTGTTTATATTAAAGATTGGGTGAACTAACCTCCACCAGAAAAGGTAAGCTTTGTAAACCGGTACGTCCTGTCATCTGTCGAAGACACGAATAGTAAAAAAGATCTAAGTTTAATCCCAGGTTTTATTTACGGCTATTTCGTTGGCTATTTTGCGCCCGAGGTATCATCAGAGACGTACGAGAAAACGATTTCTAAACACGCAGCATCCTATACAATACAATACAATACAATCTTCTTCTGTCAGGTGTCCTGCCGATTCTCAGCTTTGACGGTCATGGTTTTCCAAATATCTCTGTCTCCAACAAATCTAATCATTTCTACTTCT
>JAQFZF010002013.1:0-13037 GCA_034695365.1 Enchytraeus norvegicus
CTCTGCCCCCTTTGCTCTGATCAAACACATGACACAATACACCTCTTTCAATGCATACAAATACAGACAACACTTACACCAATAGACTTATCGAACAATCCCTGCGAGGCGGCAGAGCTGCTGGATACCTGGCGGTGAGCCCTGGAGGAGCGCTCCCGAGGACGAAGATAGAGGCGTCAGCACCACGGCTGATTCTCGGGAGGGCAACAACAACAACAGAAAGTGATATTTTTAAAATTTCAGCAAAATTGGATGACTATAGATGGTGCCACATCACGCCAGAAGTTTTTCATATTAACGCAACTTTTTTCAATAGTGATACAATTTACATCAATATTAGACAGCACTGAAGTTAGATTCAAAGAAGTTCAAAGTGTCATTAGATGATACCAAAGTATCTGTTGAATGCAGAAAATAAACATTGCTCAGTTTAATCTACATTTTAAACTACAGTGTTTCCTTAGATGTACTTGAATGTACTGCCGCCTTCGTCGTATCAGGAACCTCTTGCCGATGCTATTCGACAACCTGCAGTGGATATTGCTTTTGGTCCTCGTTCCATGTCAGGAAACTGTTGTACTTAGCTCTGCACAAGTGATGTGTCAAGCTCTTCTGCATAATTAATGGAGTTCATCATACGAACAAAGTCAGCTGCTGCTTGATAGTCACCGCGGCTTTCCCACTTGCTGGGATCAACGGTAAGAAAATCAGAACTCGGGCCCAGTTGGTCAAAGAAGGAACGCGATTAGTGAGTGATGAAGTCAGCCACTGTTTTGGAACTGAAAGCGGATGTGGGCAAGTCTAGTTTAATCGTCTTCAGAGAGATATATCGGCTCCTTCATTGTCTAAGGGCTTCACCATGTCCTGCTTAACTGACAGACATGTATTGGAGTCAAAAGATGACAGTGCAAGTACCACAGCTGCCGAGAGAGAGCTGTGAGTGCTGCCTCTGAGGCACATTTTCATCATATGATATAAACCTCTCAGTAGAATAGACTTTGACGAAAAATTGTTTTGTACCAGGTTGTACCCGCTTGGTTATGAGAAACTGTGAGTAGAAGAGGTATAGCTAGAGTGATGGTCCCGAGCTGGTCTCAAGCCATCCATATAGCTCGATGTAGAGCACCAGGTTGCATAAATATGGTGCCGCGAGAATTCATCGAGCCGATTGCATTCTTGCATTCGTAATCATTCCTCCGACGCCTTCCGCCGTCACGGAGCCAAGTTCAAGTCTTTTTTTTGTCCAGTTCTTTGTCCATACCAGACATAAAACCTCGCCTCCCCTTCTTGCGCTGAGCTGACAGAAGCTCTTGGTCTTTCTGAAGGGTGGGTGGCCCAATTGCAGAGAAATGTGCATTGTTAAACAAATGATCCAATTCGTCTCTGAAGATGTGTTCCTTTTCCACCTGTGGCCTCAATCGCCGATAGCAACCTTCCTCAGGATTACGCTATTTGTCATACTCCATCACAACCTTCGGCTCACAATTGTAGATGGCCATTGTCAGTATTCATGTCATCTCCCAGAACAACATCACCTAATGAATTACAATACCTGATGCCTCATTTACCGAAGCTTTATTCATTCTCAATAAGAATAATCGACGAAGAACATCTCCTTTCGTTGTCAGCTCCAACCTCGAATTGCATCAATAGGTTGTTCCAATAATCAAAACTTTGTGTCCTACACGTCACTACACTTACGGACAACAATTTTTATATTCTCTTTAAGTAGCCTATATAACCCATGTCTGTAATAAATATTTTGATTTTTAAAAATGAACCTGTGAAGCATGCAAATAGTGTCCTAATAACAGTGTGCTCCATGCATAACAAAAATGGTCACGGGGCACCACTTAAGGTTGTCCGATGGGCCTGAAATTTTTTACCTAATGTTTTTTCATCATACACAACAAAATGGGGAGGTGAGAATTTTAAAAATATTATTTGATTTTTTTCAAGCCAAATAAGGACCACCCTATTATACATATTACACATATTATAATCTCTCTCTCTCTCCCCCTCTCTCTCTCTTTCTATCTCTGGTACACTGACTAATGTAACTTCTGGCAGGCAGACTCACTAAGAGCACACCATTGAACAATATGTTGATCCCATCAAAATACAAGTGACTGAATGACGTAAATAAATGTCGCTTTGCTTACAAGTTTACTGGTCATGCTCGTGACTACTGCACAATACACAGCTGATCATCGTTGCTGCTGTAGCTTGTACAAGATGAGCCCTATTCAAATCTGCTAACAGTATTGATTGATTAATTGATTGATGATTGATTGATATAACTACTAACCTGGTTGTGAGGAGATGTTGATTGTAATGTAGTGTTGGGTTGTTCACACAATCTCTCGTACAACTCATTGCATTTACTCCTCACATATGGGTAGCCAACCTACATATATGTAGCAGGTGTAACAGGCAACATGTAACATAGACATATAATACAACTAAAGCGTTGTCTCAAAGTTTCAAAGTTGAACTGCATAATTACAATAAATAAATTTAGTTTGTAAATTATACCATTTCTTGAGAATTAATGTGGAAATAGTTGTTTGCAACAAGAACTAATAGAATTACGAATGAATTTATCTTTCATTTTATCATTTTCAAGCACCTACATCAGTTCACTGCACAATTGTTCTTTCTGCTAATTGGTTTTTATGCTGTGACAATAAATAAAGAAATTACACTTATTTAGAATAAGACATTGTAGGCTGATTGCAACATAGAACACAGACCAGCAGTAGCAGGGATCTAGCAATGGTAGCAGTACTGAGGTGCTGGGATGAGCTGTTTATAGACGAGAAAGTGCTGGCAGTAGTGGAGTCATCCCACCCAACATTGTCTGTCACTCTCTTTAGACCATAAAAGTTCTCAGAGAATGAAGCGTCTACAACAACCGTATCAAAAGAAGTCTTTTAAATAAAATATTTAATATTTATCTTTAAATTATTTTTGGAATAATTAAAAAAAACATTTAAGAAAGACAATAGCAGATATTAATAGTAATTTTTTTAATGACAGAGGTTCTAAATTGACCTTTCTTTCATCCGTAGTGTTGCCCGGTCCAGGCGTTGATGCTCACGGTGTACCATGATTCTCTTTCTCTAGAAGTTCTGATCACATCCTTTTTTTCTGTCCGTACAGAAATGTGTTTGTCACGGTGCAAAATTAAAGTGTTTTTATATTGTTCCAAAAAAATTAAAGTGTTTTTATATTGTTGAAATTGCCATTGGGCATTAATTTTGGCTATTGTACCTCTATGTACCTTAGCCCATGACTCGATGGCATATATCATTTGCAAAATTGAACCTTGGTTACCAACCATCTGTATAGTGACGGCATGGTAGTGGCAATGTATATCACTTGTTATATATTTTTGCGTATAGAGGTGTTTTTTCCGTGTTGGATCCGGGACACTTGAGAATAGACCAACTGAAGACTGCACATGTTTCATAAAAGCCGACTGACGCAGATATTTGCATATGATATTTTTCATACTGCGGAAGGCAACAGGAAACCACCTAGGAAATCAGAATATGTATTCCCAAGAAAAAGGTTACATTTTGGGTGTGGTAAAGTCATGGCCTTTTTGATGGGATCAACATGATGATCGATGGAGTGCTCATTAGCGAGCGTGATAGCAGACTATGCTTCAGAATATGTACCTTGGACCTGCCATTTGACAGTGAGAGAGAGAGAGAGATATTGTTCAAATGGTTGTCAGTAAATTAATATACCTATATATATATCAAACAGTGCAAAAATTCTGTACTGTATATTAGACTGGTCATTTAAAAAATTCTGTGAAAACAATGTCCTCCAATGCACCATTCTGTTCCATTACCATCACAATTGATACAAAAAAAAATTTTGGAAATCGGACAACATTTAGGACTTTCTTAACAGGACTGAAGTTTACCATATAAAGTCCGTATGCGTCAACATTGTGTACAATTGTAAAACTGTATAATACAGTGTATAAAATACGATAATATATAGTATATTAATTATGTAATTATATACACTATTATACAGTATTATATATAATAATACAGTATTATATATAATAATATATAATACTGTATATAATACTGTATAATAATACGAGTATAATTAATAGAGAACACTGACCATAGTTTTTGAGATGATATCCATCGAGCAGGAGTTGGAGTGCAGCACAAATCTCCTCGGACCACCTGAACGTCCAGCCAAACCTGTGAGGGTTGTGACTAGCTAGCACCTGTCAGTAATAAACAAAATATATACATGTACATATTATTATTTGGGTGAAGCTCAAAATTATAACTTTTATTTATTGAAATGTTACTAAATTCGTCAAAAAACTTAAGATTTTTTAAAGATATTGTAAGGATTTCCAGGGGAAATGATTTGACATCTATCCTCAGAGTTTGGTCAAAAAACACTTACAATGAGAAATGTCACAGAGTTTCTACATAGGCCTACATGTACAATAATTATTATACATACGATAGAATCGAAAGAAACTAACTAACAAAGCTTATTCAATTGTCAATAGGCATTCATTTCAATTTCAATTTAATTTTGACCCTGAAAAGAGCTATTTGTTGATGAGCAGCACTGTCGATTGTATTTGAGTAGGTGTTCGAAGTCCAAACCTGTGTGGTTCGTTGCTCACAACAAATGTAATAAATAATATTGATCAGAAAAACATCAGATACATAAAGTTGCTAAATAATGACCCATGATCAAATAATCTTATTATCTTACATTATACATTTATAGTAGGGATGTTAAACGAAATCAGGTAAACCGGTATTTAATTTTAAAACCAAATGCCGGTTCTGTGTTTTCGAAACCGAATACCAGATTTGGTGTTAGGGCACTGTAGAGTGTGACAAGTGCAAAGACGATGACAACAAATAGATCAGCCACTATTTATTTAGCCCTTGGCAATTAAGTAGGGCCAATCTTATGACACATTTGTCAGATTAAATTAACAGATCGATTTTCTGCTAACATATATAATTAATTTCTCTTCTAAAGGTATTTTGCGATTATAAATCTAGTTATATTTTTAATCACAAATTTCAATGAAATATTCAAAAGTGGAGCATATTCGAGTGTTGTGAGTGTAAATATATGTCGACAGTAATTACATAATATGGCTGCTCTGCCAGATGGCAGGTCCAAGACAAAAATTCCCATTTGCTGACTTAATTATTTTGTTTTACGAGTCGAAGTGTAATGTCAGACTAGAGCTTAACAACCGCGGGCAGTGATAATGGTTTTAATACAGGGAATTAAAGCCTGCATTGTGCACTGTGCATTGTGAGCAGGCTCTATTAATATATCTCTGCTGGCAAAGAAAACCGGTATTCGAATCGAATGGAAAACCATACAATGGAAAACCGGTCTGAGGAAAAATCCGGTATTAACATCGCTAATTTATAGTAGGCTACTTTTAACATGATTCAGTTTAGAAACAACTATAAAATCCAATGTCATATTGATTAATCATAGTTTAACAATGCAGTAACCCTTACTCTGAAGGAATGTTTGAGGGCGGGTCTGATGCCAGACAACAAGCTCTCCTGGGCGAGCACCTCAAATATAGAAGGTCTCTCAGTGTGCACACTGGCTGAACTTAACTGAGCACCTCGCTCCGCCATCTTGTACCTACCCTTGTTCTACTCCGTAACTTCCGTAAGTACTGCACAACACAATAACCTTTATATTATTAGAACTTTATTAGAACTTTAGCCAACTTAATTGGTATACATGGACGCAGGCTTACTTACGCCTAGAGCTATATCCACAAGCACAATAGAAAACATTTATAAGACACTTGTAAGTTCTTTAATCAAGCTTAATTAGTTTTATTACAGCTGTACAAAACCACCATAAAATGCCACTGTACGGAACCACTGTATGAGATCACTAACAATGAATTTATTTAAATATGGAGAACCTGGATCTTTGACTATTAGCATTATTTAATTGCTGTGGTCATTATTTACATGATAGTACTGATTTTGCATTTCTCATCTACAGACGTGGTCACGGGCGTTAAATAGCAATTGATTGATTGATTTACGATTGACCAAGCCCTTGTCGGTGATCAAACTGTTGTTGCGATTAAGTGAGTCGGTCGGTCAGCTAGGCGTCCATGGCCTGCTAGCACGTCATGCAGGAAGAGGAAAGAGTTAGTTCGCCCACGGTGAGAACTCGGCAACGTGTAGGCCTGAAGTACAGCAATATAAGTATATCAGGTAGGATATTTCAGAACATTTGTGAACTGCATTTAATAACATTTTACTGCTTGGAAATAACAATTTAATGTAGTGTAAGTATTCGAATTAAAGTTGTGAAACTGTTTATTTTATGCCTTGGCCTGGATATTATTTAGCATAGAACATAAAATAGTATGATTGATCCGGATTAATCCCAGTTGTATGAGAGAAACAGCACTCTCGCGGATACATCAAATAGTCACACCGAGGCACACGAACCACAGCAGAATGAACCCACCCCAGTCGCTGCTGGTTCCTAATGGCGAGTTAGAACCGTTCCAAAGCAGGACGACAGGGAAGCTTAACAAATGGCGCCAATGTGTAGGCCTATGTTCAGGACGTAGGCTACGACCTATCGTCCATGCCAGAGAGGTCGTGACTATTGAGGAGGACATCTGAGATCATTCAATCGTTCGTTGAGGATGCCTGAGGCATCTTGGACACTCTGTATAATTACCGTCATATGCTCGGATATGCTCGGATATGGACGGTGTCTAAGCAAAGTTCATAAAACCAGTTTCAATTAAGGGTCAATTATAACTTCATGAATTCAAAACAATTGAATCTACATCTGCATAATCGCATTGCATTGAACGTATAGAGGACCGTTGAAGGATGCACAGAGCTCGATGTCATCATGGATGACGGCAGCGCCTAATTACAAATAATTTATGTGAGAAAATGATCAACTTACAAAGGTAAACAAATGGAACATCTATAAATAGATGGGATTTCCAATCAAGAACCGCTCATGATCTAAACTTTTTTTTATTCTTTCTATTCACCCATTATCTGTCTTTTCCCCGTTCGTTGACTTTTATGATTTTATCTCTTTGAATAATAATTTTTTTTTAATTTCTAGAAGATTATATAGAAATATGACTAAATTCTTTTACATTAAATAGGTTTAGCTTTGTTTAATGAATGTACAAATAAAATTAATAAACGAATGCAGCGTGTAAATTTAATTCATAATTAAATTTTACAACAATGGCCGGCAGTGTACAGGACACGCGCATGCTTTCCTCGTTAGTAAATAGACTGCTAATCCAATACCCAGATGAATCTGTACCGTAGTAGATTTTGTACAATGATGACATCATAGAATAAGGGAATTTTAAAAGTCGTTTGAATCAATAAGTTTATTATAATTACACGTAATAACAACATCTTCAGTTAAACCTCTGCATTCTCGTAACCTCGTTGCATAACAAAAATATAATCGGTGAGCTTTGGTGCATATTAAATTGGAAAGTTCACAGAATTCTGTCAATTTATGCCAACAGCTGCCGCCATCTATCACAGTCGATCGATGAGTCATAATGTGAGCACTCGATCTAACAGTCACAGTGACTGACAACATTAATTAAGCCAATAAATTAAGAATGCGATTATTAATGTGAATGTACGATTAAAAGTTGAACTGTTCACTACAGAAGGAACTTTTGCAAACATGCGCTTAAGTCATTTGATATATTAAAAGAATAAATTAAACGGAATTGTAATTGACGCTGTTCACGGTATGACTACCCCACGGCTGCTCCGGCTGCAGGCGGCTGACAGAGGCAGCAGCTGATAGCCCGTGTGAGCTGCTGGGGTTGTCAGTCTGTCAGCTGCTGATGGAGTCAACAATAGTCAGCTGACCGCTATATCAGGTCCATGCTCTCAGCTGACTGCTGCTGACAGCTGCTGCTGTTTTGATATTTAGACTAATACCAGCAGCAGCTGGCGCAGTACAGTGATGACTGATCTAATCAGTAGTGATTTTACTATAGACAATTATTGCTTTATAAATTACTTTACGCTGTGAAAATTTTGTGAAATTTTATGAGCTCGATCCTTAGACCCTATTTAGGCTTACAGTTTAGCTTATTAATAATTATATAATTTCATACACTGAACTAATGTCAGATATTTGGTAGGCCTATTATGTAATATACATGTGTATTCAGTGGTTATTAAGCATTGGAGAACCATGATCGCCTACGTCCCTAATGGACATGGCACTTAAAGAAGAAGAAAATACCTGTTATGTCCCTTCTTAATTCTTATACCTCTACTATAGGCTATGTACATATTTCATACTGTCTTACTATTGTCTGATTGTTAAAGTATTCTTTTCAGTTGCAGGACACTAATTATGACCTCCTGATATAGCTATAGGTGATATAGGATATTCATACAGTTAATACACGGAGACTACTGGTATAAATGTGGTCTATTGGTGATGGCCACAGCTTCAGATAACGGTCTGTCCCCCACACACGGTACTCAGTTGGGTGGGGGTCAGGAGACCATGGTGGTATTGAGGGGTGGGGGGCGACCCATGACTGTTGTACAGAAATCAAATGAGTCTACCCCCAATAATAGTGCCACGAGCTCCCCCGCCCACGCCGCTCACATGAGGCCCCCGGTGGTGAAACCTGCGCACCCTGTCATCAGGTTAGTGGTCGCTAACATTGCTTACTTTTCAGTATATTTTTATTAATATTACAAAAATTCACATAGTTGATAGGATACCTTTTAATTTGATCCTCTAGAGTTTAATAGATCTGTAATATCTGTAAGACTGAAAGAAGTAATACTCTAAGTTGGAGTCGTCTGATTTCATTTGCTATAGATCTATCTAGAGATCTGATGCATTAATAATTAAGCTTCATAGTGTACGACGTTGTCTTGAACGACATAAGCATTGTTTGACTGATTGATTGATTGATTGCTTGATTGGTTGATCGGTTGATTGATTGATTGGTTGCAGGCCTGATGCTGCCCTGAGGGGAGGCAGGACGAGTGATGATCAGGTGGAACTGAGGGTAAGTGGACCTAAGGGTTCTATGTATAATTTGTAACATGTCAACTTTTAAGAAGGTGAGGGTGGTATGCCATAGTTGTTACCGTACGTATAGGAAAAATCACTCAATCAGCCAAACAAAAAATGCAATAATTAATAATAAATTATAATAACCAATAACTATTATTATTATTAATAAATCCAGCGCTAATTAGTCATTAAATCTCATATCTACAATGGACGTTTTGTCCATTGTACATTGAGTGCATTTAACTATTGTATTTATTGTATTAATGTATTAAATTCTTTTGTATTACAGCGACTGAGAACAGAGTGCAGGCTGCAGCAACAGAGGATTGATAATCTAGAAAAGGTTTGTGAGATATCAATCAATCAATCAATCAATCAATCAATTCATTCAGTCTATCAATCGGAAAGTTTTACATAGATAATATTTAGCGAACCTAAAATATTTGTTCACGTAACAATAATTGGCACATATTTTGCTTCCTTGAAGTATCTGCATTAAAAGTTCCTAAAAGCATGTTGGCTGCAGTATCTTGTTAATCTATTTTCAAAGTCCAAAATGCATTAAGAGCACAATTCAGTACCGGTCAATAGCATATCTATTTTTGTATACAGGAGATGACAACAATGGGTAAGCGACTGATACAGAAACAAGCAAAGATCACAAAACAAGAAGAGGAACTCTCCACGTATCGCTCATCATCGTGTGACCTCACCTCTCCCACCACGACTTTACCTGGCTCTATCGCTTGCTTTACCACCGGCTCCACCACCGGCTCTACCAGTGGCCCTACCAGTGGCTCTACCACCGGCTTCACCACAGGCTCTACCACCGCCTCCACCACCGGCTGTACCACGTCTCACATCTCTTCCACTCTTAGCGACCCATCGCCTGGAGCAGTGCGGGTGGAGTCAGACATTGTGCACAAGGATGAGAGCTTGGTGAGGCTGCGGAGAAAGATAGCTGAGCTGGATCAGAGAGAGGTGGACGCCTGTGATACCATCCGTCAACTCAATGATAAGATAGCGGACCTTGAAGCAGTATGTCTCTCATAACAATACAATACAATACAATAAAATACAATACATACAATGAGAATTTAACGTCCGGTTCCTCGCCCGAAGGCGATGTCAGGTATCAGTCACTCGACGTTTTATTCTCTTGGTTCACAACAGTATCGAGCACTATGTAGTCTAACCCAACCAGGTGATAGCCCTACATGTACTGCTTCTGTTGGGACGTCCCTGACATCATCCTTGGATGAGGAAATGGACACTAAACCTTTGCTATTATTGTTATCAGTACATCAGCCTGACCATGGTTGTGTCGCTGACATGAAACAGCTTTATTACACTTGTAGTAGCTGATAGGATGTACTGATGAATATCAACAATATATTATATACTGTAGTACGCAGCTCTCAGAGCCTGTGTCAGTGGAGCTGTTGATTGATTGATTGATTGATTGACAGCTGAATGAGCAGCTCTCAGAGCCTGTGTCTGTGGAGCTGCTGAGCATACAGGATGAGCTAGTGGCCTGTAAGCTGAGGGAGGCGGAGTCTAATCTAGCGATGAAAGAGCTCCAGCAGAACGTCTCTAGACTAGAGAAACACTGGCAGGTGGGATATATCAATAACTGTAACGCTTATAGCAATGGTGTTTTAGAAAATCAGATATTGTTTATTAATCTTTGATGTGCTAATTTAAATATTTTATTTAATTGAGACATATTTTATGTGCCATTTTCAATTTAAAAAAAATTACCTTGTAAAGTAGTCTTAAGACCGTTTTGGTCGTAATGCAGCTCTAGTAATTGTCATTGTAGCCATGTTAAAACTATTTAGTTATTTTATGGATTGTATTATCTACATTTAACACCATTAGAATAGTGTCACTAGTACCTTTTAAATTATTGCTTGTATATTAGCACAGTAATTGTTAGACTGAATTTAATAATGAGATAGAAATGAGAAATCATCTTAAAACCATATTTTGTATCAAATATTTGACTACTCACAGCAATTCCTGGAAGACAAGCAACTATCAGAGCAGCAGCCAGCTGTTAGCAGCAGCTGTAGCCACACAGAGCAGCAGCTGAGAGAGCTTGTGATGGCTCTAAGGCTGCGTGAGACACATCTAGTGTGTGAGCTCAATGATATCAAACAAAAACTCATGGAGTTAGAGACACAGGTCTGTCATCAATTAATCAATCAATCAATCAATCAATGACCTCATGGGGCTAAAGATACAGGTATGGTGATCATTAATAAATAAATCAATCAGTCAATCAATGACCTCATGGAGCGAGAGACCCAGATCTGTCGATCACAAACTATATTTATAGCTATAAGATATATCAATTACTCTTCAAATTCAAGCCATGTAAATCAGAGATAAAATCAATATACACTTCTCCAGATTTTTTATTTTCCATTTAAACTAGGTCTTTTAGAAATATTTTAAGCAGTTGTCTATGCTTGTTGTAGGATTTATTATTGCTTCAGCTATTTATTTCAATCCATCATATGATTGGTTGATGGTCTTTGTGCCTATGCCTGTTCGGTTGTAGAATCACATCTATGAGCGACAGACCAGGAGACAGGATCAGGCAATTGGTGAACTAAGAGAGAAGATCTTTAGAGGAGGACAAGAGCAGGATGAACTAAACAGTATAAGGAAAGAACTGCAGAGAAACATTGGAGATCTACAGACAAAGGTTTCTACTCACTCATAACAAACCAGTTCTCTAACAACCGGGTCCGTCTCTGACAGGATCCTTGGGTACGGAAACAGACGTTAAGCTTACAGCTTTTAACATCTGATTCTTTATTTATATTGAAATGTTCGTTTTGACAATGGTATTCTAAAAAACAATCTCAGCCTTGTGGTACGGACGCAAAACGTAGAGCTTAGCTTCACAGCTTTTTTACGGCAGGCAGGCCTGTCAAAGACCACAGCTGTTGCCAACCTAGACCACTGTAAATTGGTTGACACTGGATTTGAACTAGTGAGAATTTATTCAAAATGTATCCGGAATTTGGTGGGAATTTGATTTGTTATATTGGTTTGTAGTGCGTTGGTGTTTGGTATGTTTTGCAAATTGTGGACTCCTGGGAAATTGAATTCAAGGACCTGCCAGTTGACAGACCTTGTGAAGTTGGCAATGGCGCTAATAAAATAGCCTATAGCATTTAAAATAAGCTGGAGGTACTGGTTTCAGATTCAGATAAAAAATGAAGATCTAATATAAATAATATGAGCAACTTTGGGCTACAAGCATGCTGTAGAGCTATAATAATCAGCAGAATGTGTATCATGTCTGATTGGTTGTGTGCTGTAGAGGTATTGTTATTCAGTATGACCTATTATTAGTTTATATCGCACAAAGGCAATCGATAACACAATAAAACACACACAAATCATACACCACACCCACACCAAAAGCACTTAATAGTTATAAGCATCCTAAAATTAAATCAGTTCAATACACAAATCACCAGTACTTGACAAACTGATAGTCAATAAAAATTATTGTTATTAAAATACATAAGACATTATAAAATCCAATAAAGAGACTACATGTAGGGATTGTAGGCCTACATTAACACGTAAAAACGCTTGAGGGAATTGAGAGTTCAAAGTTTATGTAGATTGTAGCTTTGATCCGGCCCATAGACCAGCCAGAGCTAATACCGTGCATAGGAAATGGAGACAAATATTGATTTCCATTAGCATAATGCAGAGTAAAATGTTCCATTATTTTACTACGACTAGTAGGCAAATTTATAGACGGATTCTTTATAAAGGAGATTTTTCTAAGATAATATATATTTATAAAATCCAATCTTTGTCATTTACATATTAGTAATCTTACCGACTCCCATTTGTTATAATTAAAAATCTTTCTATATACAGAGTTCCACCAATAA